>MSJI02000645.1:0-13731 GCA_001931905.2 Cladosporium sp. IMV 00045 | reverse complement strand
TTCAGATGCCCTACTAGCCTCTCTGCCTTGCGAAACATTGATGTCCGCAACCAGGAGCGATGGGCGCGCCTGGTCGCGCACTCCTTCGCCCTTCAAAGACCCGGATGCCGGCCTCAAAGGCGTCGACCACTATCAGACCCGGCTTCCTTCGTGGCGCTACCACCTCCGGCAATGCTTGATTCCCATCGTGCGCCTGGAAACCCCATCCCTCGCCGCCATTCAGACGACATGCCGCTCGCCGGTCCTTGACTCGTACTTTGCCATGACGGCCAACCTGGGCACGCACACTTTCTTCATGGCCGCCTTGCCGATATGCTTCTGGTGTGGCTTTCCCGGCGTGGGCATTGCTCTCGTGCACATGCTGGCTTTGGGCGTGTACTGGAGTGGCTATGTGAAGGATATGCTTTGCCTACCTCGACCTCTCTCGCCACCGCTGCAGAGAATCACAATGTCTGGCTCGGCCGCGTTGGAGTATGGGTTTCCGTCTACGCACACTACCAACGCGGTGTCTGTCGCTCTATTCTGTCTTTATCAACTTCAAGGGGCTAAAGGCGAGATGAACCCATCCGTCTACAGCTTCCTGACGGGGGCCTTCTACTGTTACGCCATCTCGATCAGCATTGGTAGAATTTATTGCGGCATGCACGGCTGGTTCGACGTGGTCTTTGGAGGGTTGCTAGGAGCCCTGATTACCTGGTTGCGGGTAACTGTTGGTCCAGCAATAGATGCATGGATCATTAGTGGAGATTGGCAAAGGCCGGCTCTAGCAGTTGTGGTGCTCGCTCTCGCAGTGCGATTCCATCCCGAACCGGCAGACAATTGCCCTTGTTTTGATGACAGCGTTGCATTCATCGGAGTGGTCATGGGGATACAGATTGGCGTTTGGCATTACAGCTCAGGGAATCTTGGTGCGCTTGACAATATGAGTGCTAACGACTGGACCGAGACTACACGTGAAGATTTCGGCAAGGGCGTCGCCAAGGTCGTGGTCGGCATTTTGATCATCTTTCTATGGCGAGCAGCCATGAAACCACTGTGCCTGCGGTTCTTGCCACCCATATTTCGTTTTGTTGATCACTGGGGATTCCGCCTGCCCCGGCGATACTTCTTGCAAGCAAGGTAAGTGAAACTCCGCCAGACCTTGGCAAAGGTAAGCGCTAACTGAGGACATGAAGATACTACAAGAGCGTACCACCTCTCCGCAAGGATGACAACGTTCTTCCGCCCGCGTCTGAGATCCCTGCGATGCTCTCCAAAACACGCAAGCGAACCATTTCCGTTGGCCCGCAATCGGAAGCCGATGTTAGAGAGTACATTGCCAACAGAGAACAAAAACGACGAGACAGCCTCTCCTCAACCACAGCAACCAGCAAGCTCAGTCGCAGCTCAGCGAGCGAGAGTACGCTTGGAACTTCCCGGCATGGAGACGGTCTCATCCCTCCCAAACAACACAGCGAGACTCCAGATGGGCTCCTCAGCCCTTTCGCCTCCCTGGCTTCCCAACAACACACAAAGCACCCCTCAAACCCCTCCTCACCAACTCAGTCCCCACCAACCCCAACCTCAAGCGACAGCGGCAAAGAAGACGAGCAGCAAGACGACCGCAAAATGTTCTCCGCGCTGGAGAAGCCGCGCATCCGGTACGACGTGGAAGTCATCACCAAACTCGTCGTGTATGCGGGCATCGCCTGGCTGGCGGTGGAGGGGAATCCGATTTTGTTTGCTAAGTTGGGCTTGGCTTGAGGGGGTGGTTGGGAGGGAGGGAGGAGGGAGATGGGGTTTGTATTTAGATGGATGATCGAGATGTGGATATAGATAGTAATGTGATGAATGACTTCGGCTGGAACATGCTTGTCATGTAAATGCAATTTGTTTCTGTTCTTGGGCTTGAAGCGCAGGCGCTGTTTGTTTCTAACAACGCAGGCGTCTTGTGAACGAGATTTTCATCTATCCAAGGTAGCTGAGCCAAAAGCATTCGTGGCCCTGTATTAACATGAGAGGCTACTCCTCAGTAAGATCAATCGTGGGTAGTAGAGCATCGTTGGCTACTACTCATCATCCTGGGCCACAAATTTGCAGCCACCTCTGATATTGCCTTTCCTTTGAATCTGTATCCTTCAACCGCTTTATAATATCATATTTTCAAGATAGAGAATGAGATTTCTTATTGCTTTCTCTATTTAAAAATCGGATTTTTGTTTATTTTTCCCTCGAAGAGAATACTATCTATTTAGTAGACATATCGATATATTAAGCGAATCCCTAGGGAAGTAGCTATTAATCCCTATATCGTAGCCTAGTAATAAGCGTGAGAGTTTACTCCTTAGTAAGATCGATCGTGGTAATAGAGCATTATAGAGCATCCTTGGCCACTATCATGTCTGGTAGGATGTTCGATGAGTTGTGGTTCAGAATCGGTAGACCTCGGCTTTATCAGATGGACGGAGGCTTGAAAGATCTCCCAGATCTGCCGCCTGGATAGACCGCGTGCGATTTTGACACGAATCCTCCAGTCACATGCAATGTACTAATGTAATGATTGCACGCGGGTGCGCCTTTCGCCTAAGCAACCCGCAGCCGTGGCAGTATTTGAGAAGGTTTAATGCCTCACATCGTGCAGAACGGGACGAGGTTGATTGGAAGTCGTGACGTGATGAGGGGCTGAAGCTCACACTATAAACGTCATGCTTTGGAGGGGGAATTTGTAAACAAACGGGCCTGGATCTCCCCTTTCATCGAATCGTCAGCTCAAGCTACGGACATGGGCATAGGCTGACGGAGCGCCAGATTTGTAAGGTGAGATGACAAGGTGCTTGCGAATTCGCTCTCTTTGCCGCGAGACCGAGATGTTGAGTGAACAGGTGTCACCTTACCAAGATCTGCCTAGGCCTTGCTGCTGCCGCTGCTGAATCAACCGACACTAGAGAGATCCATCTGCGGGATGCGTTAACGAATGCTCTCACAGCAGAGAACAGGCGGGACCGCATGCTGTAAGGGACCATTTGCCCGGACAGGTCTCCGCTTTGCCTTTTGGAGTGTCGAGTTATGTGCCGCCGCGAGCCATATTACGCTGATATTACAAGGTGTGGTCTTCCTCGGGTGCCCCGTAGACTCCTCTCGACATCATCGACAAAGCTGGCAAAGTATCAGACTGCGGTTTGGTCAGCTACAACGTACACACAAAGTCTCCTCACACAATTTCATCAAAGAAAGCATCCCATCTCACACACATATATTACCTTCCCATCTCTTATTGCTATTGCCCCTGACGTAATCCCCGTCCTTCTTGGATCTATTGCGTGCTCTTGCGTGCTGCCTCCGCGAAAGAATCAAGATGGGTTCTCTCACTCCTCAGGCAGACACTCCGAATATCATCGACATCAGATCTGATGCCGCGAGCATTGAGCTCAAGCAGCTGATTTTCGACGGCTTGCAGTCCCCCAAGGACGGTGGGGAGAAGACCCTTCCCACCCTGTTGCTCTACGACGACGCCGGCCTGAAGCTGTTCGAACGCATCACGTACCTGGACGAGTATTACCTCACGGGCGACGAGATCGAGGTGCTCGAACGGTATGCGGCCAGGATCGCGGAGAGAATCCCAGAGGGTGCTATGGTCGTGGAGTTGGGCAGCGGGTGAGGCTGTCGTTTTCCTTTTTTGCATTCTTGATTCTTTGACAACCCTTGTTTTTTTTTTCCTGGCGACTCGATCACTGACCCCAAACAAAGCAACCTTCGCAAGGTAAAAGTCTTACTGGACGCCCTGGAGTCCGCGCGCAAGAATGTGTCCTACTTCGCCCTCGATCTCATGCAGTCGGAGCTGGAACGGACCCTTGCCGCCGTGCCTGCAGGTACCTTCCAGCACGTGCAGTGCTTCGGTCTCCTGGGAACATACGACGACGGGCTCGCATGGCTGAAGCGAAAGGAGAACCTCCATCGACCCAAGGTCATCTGCTCTCTGGGCTCGAGCATCGGCAACTTCACTCGCGACGAAGCGAGCGACTTCCTCAAGCAATTTTCCGACATCCTTTCGCCGTCCGACCGGCTCCTGATCGGCGTGGATGCCTGTCAGCAGCCGGACAAAGTCTACCGGGCGTACAACGACTCTCAAGGCATCACGAACGAGTTCACTCTCAACGGCTTGAAGCACGCCAATAAGCTGCTGGGGCACGAAGCCTTCGCCCTGACCGACTGGGAGGCGATTGGCCACTACGACGAGGAGGATGGCCGACACCAGGCTTTCGTCTCGCCGAAGCGGGATGTCAGCATAGAGGGAGTGCATGTGCGTGCAGGCGAGATGATCAGAATCGAGGAGAGCTACAAGTACAGCCCCGCGCAAGCTGATAAGCTGTGGCGAGCGTCCAACGTCATCGAAGGCGCGAGCTGGACGAACAGCAACGGTAGCTACAGTAAGTTTTCGATCTTGGTGAATCGAGTATAGAGATTTTTTGCAAAAAGGGATTGAATAAATACTGATCTATTATAGGGCTTCACATGCTAAGCAGGCCACCAGCCATGTTCCCAACCAACCCCAACCAATACGCCGCACACCCTGTCCCAAGTGTCGACGAATGGAAGAATCTCTGGGCTACATGGGACGTTGTGACGAGGCAGATGATCCCCGACGAAGAGTTGAACGAGAAGCCCATCAAGCTGCGCAATGCATGCATTTTCTACCTTGGCCACATTCCGACATTCTTGGACATGAAGATCGTCGAAGGCACGAAGTTGCCGCCGACGGAACCGGCCTACTACACTCAAATCTTCGAGCGAGGTATCGATCCGGACGTCGATAACCCAGAGCAAGTCCACGCCCACAGCGAAATCCCAGATGAATGGCCTCCCCTCTCGGAAATGCTGGACTATCAGGACCGCGTTCGCCAGAGGGTGCTGGGCCTGTACAAATCCGGCAGAGCTTTCGAAGAGCCCTGGACCGGCCGCGTGATGTGGCTCGGGTTCGAGCACGAGGTCATGCACCTGGAGACTCTGCTTTACATGCTCTTGCAGAGCGACAAGACACTGCCGCCTGCCGGGACGATCAAGCCGGACTTCGAGCAGCTCGCAGCACAAGCCGGCAATGCCGCTGTGGAGAACGAGTGGTTCGATGTTCCGGCGCAAAAGATCACTCTCGGCATCGATGATCCTGACACCGCCGACGGGCCGCTTCGCCACTTTGGTTGGGATGTCGAGAAGCCTCAGCGTGAGGTGTCTGTCAAGGCTCTCAAAGCGAAGGGGAGGCCGATCACCAATGGAGAGTACGCTCGGTATCTTCGCGACACTGGCATTGATACTTTGCCGGCTTCTTGGAACTCTGATGCGCAGACTAATGGCACCAGCAATGGTGTCACGAACGGAGTGTCAAGCGATGCTTCCGAACTTGGGGCTTTCCTGCATGGGAAATCTGTTCGTACAGTCTACGGATCTATCCCACTGAAGCACGCCCTCGATTGGCCCGTGTCTGCCTCCTACGACGAGCTTGCAGGTTGCGCTGCCTACATGGGCGGTCGCATTCCGACGATGGAAGAAGCGCGTAGCATCTACGCCTTCGCAGAGAACATCAGGAAGAAGGAATTGTCGCAGAAGATGAACAAGACGATTCCTGCCGTCAACGGGTGAGTGCAATCATGCTGACTAAAAGCTTACCCCAGTAAACGACCAATGAGCTCTTTCCGCTGACCGTTTGCAGTCATCTCGTGAATGACGGCGTCGAGGAGTCGCCAACATCCCACTCTTCCCTCAACGGATCCTCCAGCTCTGCAGCTGGTCTGGATCCATCCGAAGTCTTCGCAAACCTCGACGAGGCGAACGTAGGCTTCAAACACTGGCACCCCATGCCCGTCACTCAGGACGGGGTCAAGCTCGCTGGCCAGGGCGAGATGGGTGGCTTGTGGGAGTGGACCAGCTCGACGCTGGAGAAACAGGACGGTTTCGAGCCGATGCAGCTCTATCCTGCATACAGTGGTATGTGTTTATCGATGCGATTAAAAGATCGCTTGATGTGCTAAAGTATCTTCAGCCGACTTCTACGACGACAAGCACAACATAGTGCTGGGAGGATCGTGGGCTACTCACCCGCGCATCGCTGGGCGCAAGACTTTGTGAGTCAACTTCGAACGTCTTACGTGATGGACATTCACTGACATTCTCGCAGTGTCAACTGGTACCAGCGCAACTACCCATACGTCTGGGCGGGCGCCAGACTGGTAACGGACGCATAGCGTCGCAGCGCAGAGGTCAGGGCAAAGCTGGTCATCAAGTGGTCAGCATGACCCGATGTCCTCAATGTCCTCACTCGCCGAACCACAGATGAGCGATGGGTAATCGGTATATGACATATCACGGCCGCCTTGTTTTCGGTTGGACGCTTCCCTCTTTCGTAATATAATATGACTGTTTTGTTTACCTGGGCTGGTCAGCAAGTGTTTCTCCGGTCAGCAGTCTTTCGCTGGTCAGGGCGTGAATAGCCATGTATAAAGAAATGCCCTGGTCTCCCCTGGTTCTCTCTACTGTTCTACAGATCCTCTCACATCCCATACACTTCTGCACTCTGCACTTTGCACTCTGCCAGACTCTCTGCACGCTTCCAAGCTTCTGCACACTGCCAACCACACACTACCAAATCACTCTACACCACCACCACCACCACTACCACTACCAACCCTCCAAACAACCACCTCCACCACCGCAAAAATGCACTCCACCACTTCTGCTTCCGAGCGTACCATCACCATCCGCACTCAGCCGGGCACCAACGAACGCCTCAAGAAGTCAGCATCACTCAACCACCAAGGCCTCGTCTTAGTGTTGAAAGCATGCTGACTGCTTTGAAGGCGGACCACCCGTGTCTTCGACGTGACTCCGGGAGTCGACGGGGACGTCCTCTACATCAAGCCGCCGACCACTTCGACCTCTGAAGGGTCAGCATTCATCGCTAAGGCAATGTCTTGGTGTTGAAATGTGCTGACCGTTTTGAAGGCCGGTTGATTTCAGCGTTTTCCTGTCTCCGGCGCTCGCTGCGGATGTGACGTACATCAAGCCGATCACCAACTCGACCAGCGAGAAGCAGGCGGCCCACGAAGGCCTCAAGGGGTCAGCATCTATCATCAAGGCAACGTCTTGGTGTTGAAGCATGCTGACCATTTTGAAGGCCGAGTGCCAACGGTGTCGCGCCGACTCCAATCCTCGCTTCAGATGGGGTCTCCCGCAATGCGACCAAGTCAACCAAGTCAACCCCTGGGGCCCTTAACGGTGGTGCCGCCGTCTTCAAGATGCCCGCCGAAACCTCCCCCTGGACCAACAAAGGAGCCTTCTCAGGCGACTGGGCCATCTCCGAGACGCCGCTGTCTCAACAGTGGTGCATGAAGTACCACTGCCTGGTCTTCGAAGAAGACGGCAAAACGGTCTACTGCCCGGTCTGCGGGCGCGACGACAAGGACCGTACCAAGCGCCACCGCAAGATCGCCAAGCTCGCTGGCAAGCTCACCGGTCCTCTCGATTACGACTTCCCGGACTTCGACGTCAAAGGGGCCAACCGGGTCGTCCGCGCCGCTGAGAGCGCCGGCACCATCAGCGCCGCGCAGGTCGCTCGCATCCGCCAGATCTTGCACCCGGGCGAGCCCACCGACGACAAGCTCGAGCGCGCTCTCTTCCTCTGGAACAAGAACGCAGGAAGCCACTTCGCCTGCCCCCCGCTCAAAGACACTTCCAGCCAGGCAAAGCACCGTGCCATCATCCAGCAGTGCGCCGCCTTCGGCGGGCCGCTCATGACCGGCCACGAGATGATGCGCGTCTTGCAGGCGCTCAGAGTCCCCTCCGCCACCGAGGCGAACAGGCGCGAGGCAAAGCTCCTGGCCAAACTCCAGGGGAAAATCGCACAGGACTTCATCCTCGTCCACAGCGAGCTGCAGCGCGCCATGGAGCGCAAGGTCGACTTCTGGTACTGGGCCCATCCCCACGCTTACAATCTGCTGGTTGCGAATGGACATGTCTGGAACTGGGAGAATGGCGATGATCTTGCTCCTATCGCCGTCCCGGAGGAGGACCCCGTCGGAGATGCTGCGAGCGTCCAGGACGAGATCGTCAAGCACGAGGTCAACGTTGCTGTCAACCACAAGGATGCGGACCAACCCCAGGATCAACCCAGCGTCTCGTCCAGCCCCATGACCTCCTCGGCGTGCGTCTGCTGCGGCGCCTCAACCGTCTCGGCCTCCAACTCCAGCACGCCTTCCAGCTCCAAGGGAGGTCCCGTGAGCAAGACGCTTGCCAACAAGCAAGAGCCAGCCAAAGTCTCGCCGCCGAAGGCTAGCGTGGAGAGCGTCAAGTCCGACTCCGCCGCATCCTCTCCACGGATGCCATTCCTATTCCCAGGCAGCTCTCGCGACTTCTCGGCTTCCCGTACCAGCACTTCATCCAGCGACAAGAAGGCCGCCGACCAGAAGCCCGCCAACAAGGCGAAGCCAGCAAACCCCTCGCAGCCGACGCCCAAGCCAGCCAACACGACCACGCTGAAGTTCTCGTCCAACGGCGGTCTCGACCACCTCAAAGGCCCAGCCGTCCAACAGAAGTTCTCTGCTTGCAACTCCACCTACCAGACCGACTTCCCGGCTCTGCCGCAAGCTTCGACCGCGCCGGTTCGCAAGACGCTCGTTCGCAAGGCGCCTGCTAAGCGTACCTGCACGTACCAGGAGAGCTCGGCGTACCAGAACGACTTCCCGGCTCTGAGGCAGGCTTCTTCGCAGAGGAAGTAGAGCTGGCTTGAGGGTCGGTTTGAGGGGTGGATGATTTTGCTGGTCCGAAGATGATATGAGTGGAGGATCAAGGGGTTCTCTTTCTTTTGTTTTTCCTTTTGTCACCGATCAAATTGTTCAGGATTTTTCGGGTCGCGCTTGGGATGATTGGACACTCCTTTTGTTAGTCAGTATGTAGAATTGTATGAAAGTGATTTACCCCTTCAGTCTAGATTTTGGCAGTGTAATCAACTTTACCGTGTCGATCTACAAGTGCTCTTCTCCTGATTTGGCTCATGGGGCCTCTGGAGGGCGCCGTTGGCAGCACCGCCAGCCCGGTCGCTCAGCCGGTGGGAGAGCAGACCATCGACCCAACCCTTCTCAACGTCCAAGATGAGGACTTGAGATGGTCGACGCTGGTATGCCCATGGGAATCGATCGTGGTTTTGAGGAGGAGCTAAGCCTTGCAACGTGATAAATGTGAGTTCAGTAATTTACCCGTTGACGGCCAGTGACCTTACAACACTCCTCTAGGGGAGGGTTTTCGCGTAGATAGGATTTCGCGATCCCTAGCACGTCGACGAAAAGGGACAGTAGCTCATTCAAGGCCACGCGCTTCAGTGGGGAACAGTGAAAGAGAAAAGGTGATGATGCTCCAGCGCTTGGCGACCCTAAAGATCTTCGGTAAAGACTTGCAACTCTGTGAAAGTACCAATAATGTATATGTGCATTTGGAAATTGCTATCTCTGTTCACTTCACAGACATCCTGCCGAATTGGGCCCTGATGGCTCGTGCGCGGCGGCAAACTTTCAGCGGCTTATCGATTAGCGCTGGGCGGGGGCGGTTGATGATTTCGCAGCAAGAAGTTCGGAGTGAGTGGCGCTTCGTCATATTTGACAAGGGACTTTTCTGAGTTCGCTGCCGACCATATCACACTACGACACCAACCACACACAACTTCGTTAAATCTTACGACCAGCCGGGCGGTCAGAGTCTGAAATCTACATCTCGCCGGTCTCTACTCTTCTTCACTACTGAAACTCCTTCCAACTCGCCCAACATGTCGATGGACATCGACTCAGTCCACCTCGACACTGTCGGCAGACAGCAGACTGCTGCCACCGTCCTCTGTTACAACTGCGGTGCTCCGATCGATGGCACCCAACCTGGTGGCACACTGTGTCCTGATTGTTTGAAGCTCACTGTCGACATCACCGCCGGCATCGACAAGGAAGGTGTTCTTCACCAGTGCAGAGACTGCGACAGATGGTTTGGCCCGCCCGCACAGTGGTTCGTAGCAGACCGCGAGTCTCGCGAACTGCTCGCACTATGCCTGCGTAAATTGCGCGGACTCAACAAGACCCGAATCATCGACGCCTCATTCATCTGGACCGAGCCTCATTCGAGGAGAATCAAGTTGAAGGTTACGGTGCAGCAAGAGGCAATGGAGAGCACGGTTTTGCAACAGACTTTTGACGTTGAGTTCGTTCAGCACTCGAAGCAGTGCCCCGATTGCGCAAAGTCATACACACACAACACCTGGCGCGCTGCCGTGCAAGTGCGACAAAAGGTCCCGCACAAAAGGACGTTCCTGTACTTGGAGCAGGTCATGTTGAAGCAGGGAGCGCACAACCAGTGCATCAACATCAAGGAGGTGAAGAACGGAATTGACTTTTTCTTTGCTGAGGTCAACTCGGCGCAGAAGTTTGTTGATTTCATGACACACGTTGCGCCGGTGAAGACGAAGAAGAGCGAGGAGCTTATTTCTCTTGACACCCACACATCAAAGAGCTCGTACAAGCACACATTCTCTTGCGAGCTTGTGCCAATTTGCAAGGATGATCTTGTTGCTCTTCCCCTCAAGACAGCCAAGTCTATCGGCAACATCCCACCTCTTGTCCTCTGCCACCGTGTTGGTGTTTGCGTGTACTTCATCGACCCCAACAGTATGCAGACTGCCGACCTCAGCAGTCAAATTTACTGGAGAGCACCCTTCACGCCGATCGCAGACGTGACCAACCTGGTTGAGTTCATCATCCTGGACATCGAGCCCTTGGGCCCTCCTCAAGGCCGTTTCGTCCTTGCAAACGCTACCGTCGCCCGTGCCTCCGACATGGGCGTCAACGACACCACATACAACATCCGCACACACTTGGGCAACATTCTCAACGTCGGCGACAGCGCCATGGGCTACCACTTGACCGGCACGCAATTCAACAACGACAACTTCGAAGCTATCGCCGATTCAAAACAATACGGCACGTCTATCCCCGACGTGATCCTCGTCAAGAAGCACTACCAGTCTCGCAAGAAGAACAAGGTGCGCAACTGGAAGCTGAAGCGCATGGGTCTTCACGACAACGACGAGATGAAGCCGCGCAAGCAGGACGTCGACCGCGACGCCATCGACTACGAGCAGTTCTTGCAGGATCTCGAGCAAGATCCTGAGCTGCGACAGACCGCCAACTTGTACCGCCAGGAGCAGCAGGCGAAGGAGGCAAATGAAATGGACACTGATGACGAGGATGATGATGATGAAGGCTTGCAAATACCCATGGACCAGCTTATTGACGAGATGGAGGAGATGGGCATGCATGATAACTGATCATGTCGGTAATTATTCTAGGATGGCAAATCCGTCGAAATTTCAGAGATGTTATCACGCTTCAAATCTAGAGTGTTCTATGTCAATGTGACCATGTTATGTTGTGTTCTCTGTCTACATGTGCGGTCTCTCATATCATGGTCCAAGCGCCTTTGGCAGACTTCACCTCAATCCACAGCCTCTCGATCTACTAGAACACCACCACATTTTGCAATGCGCCACAGTGAATGTTCCGACCAACTCGCACCGTACCGCAGGCCATCGCGCTGACAAGCGATCTGTTGAAGTCGCAATTACCGCAAAAATGGTTCGGCCAGCGTACGAACCTACACATTGGTGCGTTTACAACCCGCCACGAAGATCATGTTACCGTCTTGTCTCTAACACCTTCAAGGCCTCGCCACCAGCGGCGGGGTTGATTCAATGGCTCTGGCAACGTTATGTAGCCGACTGCGCAAAGAGGACAGAAACCGCGCGCCGACTTTCACCGGCTTCATCGTCGACCACGGCTTGAGAGCTGGGAGTCGAGAGGAGGCTTTGCTGGTGGCGAAGTACCTTCGAGACATGGGTATGTCGCATCAAGAAATCATTTACGATCCGTGCAATTCCAACAGCCAAAACAGACATGCCGTCCCAGATTTTCACTCTGGATTGGAAATCGCACGGCGACCCAACTTCCCTCGCCAACCCGGAAACCCTCGCGCGCAAATTGAGATACCGCGCTTTAGGCCAAGCCTGCCGCGACAGGGGCATACCCAGCCTCCTCTTCGCGCACCACGCCGACGACCAAGCCGAGACGACTGTCATGCGGCTGGCCAACAGGTACCTCGGCCGCGGCCTGGCGGGCATGCAGCGCGAAGCGCACATACCGGAGTGCGAGGCGATGTGGGGCGTCGACTTTTCCGGCATGCCGAGAGCGCTCTCGAGTCCCGTCGAGAAATCGATGCTCGTCGAGAGTGGTGGTGTGGACGTCCTGCGGCCGCTGCTGGGCGTCACTAAGGCCAGGTTGGTCGCTACGTGCGAAGAGGCCGGCGCGAGGTGGGTGGAAGATCAGACTAACAAGGACCCTTCGCTCACGCTGCGCAATACCGTGAGGCAACTGCACGAGGGCGACAGGTTGCCGAAAGCCCTGCAGCGCCCGAATTTGTGCGCTATAGCTGATCGCACGCGCGAACGCATGACCGAGCGGGAAGGGGAGGCACGCCGCTTCTTTGAACGTCTCGATGTCCAGCTCGATCCTCGCTCAGGTAGCGCGATCTGCAAGATTCCTGACGAAGTGGTCGAAGAAGTCAATGGCTCGTCTGACAGCGAGCACGTCAAAGTGCTGCTTCTACGCATGTTGCTTCTCCTCGTCGCGCCCACAAGGCAAATAGACCTCGCCACACTCGAAGCGGCATCGCGACACCTCCTCCCCGGAAGTGGTGCGAACTCGCATCCTACAATCGCTTGCGCCGGAGCTGCCATGACGCGCTTGAAGAAGCTGCCTCAGGACCGGCTGACAATCTACGAAATCCGACGCACCGCTCCGATCAAAGCTGCCAAAAAGCCATGGCCGAGACTCGTATGGGACTTAGCACCATCACACCTCGACAGGGATCCTGCCTGGAGTGAATGGCAGCTCTGGGATGGACGGTACTGGATCCGCACCCGCTCCACCGGCCACCACATGACCGCCAAGCGAGTCGTTGTCCGATTCCTGACGGACGAAGACATCTCCCAGCTCTACGAAGAGCTACGAGAAGACAAACGACGAACCAAAGAGCTTCGCGAGCATTTGGCGTGCGTGAAAGGCCACATCCGCAACACGTTACCCGTCATCGAGCTAGTTCACATTCGGGAAGATGGCACTGGCGCGCCGAGGCCTGAAATCGTAGCCCTGCCATCCATCTCTTGGTGCAGGGATGCGAGTGTCTCCCGAGCAGAGTCAGACGATGCAACGAATGCGCCAGAAGGTTCGGAGCGCACTGGCTTCCACTACGAGATCAGATACAAGCATGTCGACGACTCGCTCACCCGACCTGTCGCATCCGAGAAGAACGTGTGATGCGACAACAAAGAATGGAAAATGAAAGAGAAAAATGAAAAAAAAGAGAAAAAGAGCTCACAATCGAAAAAACGTCTAAACATTCCTTGGGTATCAGTACTCAGAGAGAGATATTAACTATACATCGTTCCGCCACGCCGTTTGTTCACCTCCTCTTCCCACCACGAGTCGGACTCGCTTCGAGCAGATCCTGCAGCAACTCGCGGGCTTTCCTCTCCCGCCGGTCGAATTTGTTGTTGTATATTACTGGTAAGATTCGTAAAGAGTCTGGCAAGAAACGAGATATGTTAGCTCTGAACATTCCGATGGCCAAAACGCAACGGCGCGGCAGCCAGGAAACCAAAAAGAAACGACAGAA
>MSJI02000644.1:0-73644 GCA_001931905.2 Cladosporium sp. IMV 00045 | reverse complement strand
GATGTGAGCGTGTTCGCTCCTCTAGCCCATCATTACAGCCAAGGGCTCGACAGCCTTATCCGACAGTCAGAAGGCCGTACAACAATGAGCAAGCGAGATTTCTTCGCGATCTTCTGGCCAGCGTTTGAGAGAGCGTTCACAGAGAAGAACATAGCATCTGCATGGTCTAAGACGGGAATCCTGCCATTCGATCCCCAAAAAGTGCTCTCGATATTCTCTACAGCGGATGAAGACACATCAGGGCGTCAGTCGGCCGAGAGGCCGGCTAGCGGCAGCTCGAGCAGTACTTTCGACTCGCCTTCGAAGGCGAAGAAGCTTAGGACTGTTCTCAACAGCAGTGTGGCCGGGAGTGATAGGAAAACGCAGAGAACGCTCGAGAAGCTCGGCGATACCGTGCTCGGTCTCTCTGCAAAGCTCACGTTGTCGAGACTGCGAAACAAGCAGCTTGGCACAGCTCTCAGGCTAGAGCAGAGGAAGAAGAAGCGACAGAAAAAGGTTTTCGACGAGTTGAGGTCGTCTGAAGGGTTTGGCACGCTCATAATGAGTCCGACTAGGATCCAGCGAGCTCGAGACCTTGCGATGAGTAGGGAGCAAGAAAAGGAGCAGCTAGTGCGGGACAGAGAGCTCAGAGCTCAAGAACGGTCCAAGGAGAAGGCTAGGAAGCAAGAGGAAGCGCAGCGGAAGCGTGAGGACAGAGCGGTCGCCTCTGCAGCCCGGAAGACAGCAGCTGCCGAAAAGAAGGCTGCTAGAGAGAAGGAAAAAGCGGGAAAAATGGCACTGAAACAGCTCGAAGCTCAATCGAGCGTGTCAATTCGAAGGCCGCGAGGAAGGCCAAAAAAGCAAACAGCTGCAAAAAGCGCGAAGGCGAGCTCTGTAGAGCCTGTAGTCGAAGAGCGCATGAAACAGCCCGTGACAAGAAGAGGTCGTGAATCGAGACTGCCAGCTCGTTACAGTAATTAGTAAGGCGCGCGATACATAAATCAGTCTCTGCGCTCTTCGACGCGCCAAATTTCAAGTGTTTTGCATCAATGTGTATTGAGATATGAACGATCAAAGGTCTTAGTGAAAGTCGATGTTGGCTGTGCGCGTGGTGTGTCTGTGCGCGTGGTGGGGAACGCTTCTACAGAGCAGTGTGCGATTGCGCATAGTAGTGAGCCAAGCTGGACGAGCTCATAGGGACTCTGTGTGAGGAAGGCGACCAGACGCGAGAGAACAGCCTGTCACCGGAAGAGTATCTGGGCATACACGAAGCAAAAGGTCTCGCTCTGCGAGCAACCGTACGTCCACCCACGCCTCCCTCATCTTCCTCGCCTTCGTTCCCTCGTCCACCTGACGCTGGGGCTTCCGTCGGGGTTTGTCCTTCAGGCGCCGACGTCTCTTCTTCTGACTCCAAGGAAGAAGCACCGCCGCCTCTCACCCTGGCTAGCAAGTTGGCGGTCGCCTTCCACTCCACCGATGGCCCAGGGAAGAAAGCAATCCGTGCACAGGCAAAGCAAGGCAAAATCACCGCAGCGTTCGAGCAAGAGCTACGCAGGATCGGCGCGCGAGCGAGGGGCGACGAATAGCGTCAGGGTCGGTTATGTCAACGTCAATGGACTGGACCAGATGAAATGGACGAGCTGCCTGAAGCTGCTCCACACCTCCTTCGATTTCCTCTTCCTTGCCGAGACCTGGTTCGTCGGGCACGCCAGGCATGCCCGCGACCGTCGGTTTGTGGCCTCGACGCCACTCCCTCCGCCGTCGCTCCAGCGTACTTGTAACGGTGGTGGTCTGTATCTGCTGGCTTCGGCGTCTGCTCGAGGTCGCTTGTCTGCTGGTGTTCGAACCACATCTTCGACCATTTCTTTCCAGGTCGACGGCCTTGTCTTTTCCGCCGTCTACCTGCAGCCCAGCATGTCGTGCGAGGACGTCGCCTCCACTCTTGGCTCGGTGGCGGCCTCCACCGTCGTCCTGGGAGACGTGAACGCCCGCCTGCCGTGGCTGCCGACCCAATCTGGTCGGCCTGGGCCACCTGAGAGGGTGGAAGCGTTGGCCGACTTTGCTCGCTCGCATGGCTTCACCACTCTTCAGAGCTCGAGCGCTGACGCTCTGCCGCATTTCGGTCTTCCCACAAACGTGGTGTTGGACGAGCTCCTTACAGTGGACCACTGCTTCGTCAAGTCTGGTCGGGTTGCGGACGCGGCCCTGCTCTTGCTGGACAACCCATCGATCGGCGTGACGAGCGATCACGCTTACACGCTTTGCCTGCAGGTGATGGTCCATTCGCCGCCCAGTTCGGACGCAGTGAATGCGCCAGGTGCCGTTCGCTTCCACCTGGGGAAGCTCTCTGACGAGCGTCTGCGAGCGGAGTTGCGTGCCGCCTTCGACGAGGGCGCGAGGTCGCTCGGTCTGTTGTCCACAGCACCCGTCGACGCCGCAACCTTGGATCGCAGCCTGGTGGACCTGCTGCAATCGATCTGCCGGAGGGTGCTGGGCCAAAAGAAGCTCTCTGCCACGGCCGGGCCGCCCAAGAAGAAGATCCCTGTGCATCTCCAAGACCCGGCCGTCAGCACTTTACTCTACAAGTCCGCCGCAACCGAGTCTCTGGAGAATGGCGTTATCCTGCCTTCGGAGCGTGGGCGTTTAAATGGACTCTCGGCCTTGCAAGAGATCTCTCGCTCCCTGGCAGATCGCTATGCCGGTCCAGCCTCGTCCCACGAAGGACTGGTGGATGACATCGATGTTGTACCAGCCCACGGCGAGCTCTCCGAGTCCGACGTGGTACGAGAGATCCGTAGACAGGACGCCAGCAAGGCTTGCGGCCGAGATGGCGTGCACATGCGTGTCGTGAAGGCCCTGATCCCTTCGTGCTACCCGAGAGTGCTCTGCAGACTGTTCAACCTTTGCCTGTCCGGCGGAGCCACTCCCGCGTCGTGGAACTCGACCGACATACACATGGTCACCAAGGACACGAATCGTCCCCGAGACGTCGACAACGTCAGGCCCATCACTTTGATATGCATGCACCGCAAGTTGTTCGAGAGGCTCTTACTCGTACACTTCTTCGACAGATCCGGCTGGGCGAAGCTACACCCGACTCAAGCTGGTTTTCGCGGTGACTACTCGACCCTCACCAACGCTGCCGTCGTACATCACCTGCTCTCGACCGGCTTGGTCCGCTACGCTGCGTTCATAGATCTCGAGAAAGCCTTCGACATGGTCGACCATGCCCGCCTCCTTTCTCTCTTGCTGCAGCGAGGCTGCCCGGGCAGAATTCGCAGGCTGATCGAGAATCTGACCTTTCGAGGCCTTCGCTCCCGCGTCCTGGTCAATGGCCAAGCATCTGTCTGGTTTCCTCGCACTAGAGGCGTCTTGCAAGGCTCGCCTCTCTCGCCTTGCCTTTTCAACATCTACATCGACGAGCTGGTCGTTCGTCTCAACCACTCTGCCACCGACATCCCACGGAGCTTGTTCTACGCCGACGACGGCGTGCTTCTGGCGCGAGACCTGTCCTCACTACGTCTCCTCGCCGATGTCCTGACCGAGTGGAGCGCCGAGGCTGGCGTGGCCGTGAACGTCAAGAAGTGAGGGCTCATCCTCGGGCGTACCGTCCCCCTCGGCTCGATTTCCGAGCCCGTCCTCATTTGTGGGAAGGCTTTGCCAGTGGTGGACTCTTACACATACCTCGGCTTCCCGGTCAAGTCGCGCGGGATCGATTTCTCCGAGTACATCAGCAGACGCATCGCCCAGGCCAATGGTCGAGCGTCCTTCCTGCGTCTTCACTCGGATGGTTGGGGTCCCGCTCATCGGCTGCGCATCTATGGCAGGTATCTTGCACCCATGTTCGAGTACGGGGCGCCTCTGGTCTTCGCCTGGTCTCGCCAGAGCGAACCCAACAAGAAGGCCTTCCGGGATGCGACGGTGGGTTGGAAGGATCTCGTCGGCTGGGTCCTCGATTGCAGTCCTGATGGGTCTGCCGTTGGTGCCAACCTCTGTGGCGTCCTTGAGCCTGAGCTTCGCTTTCGACATCTGCACACCTCCTTCCAAAGCTTGCTCAACCTCTCGCCTCCCGACAGCCCGCTCAATTCATGCTTGGCCTCACGGCCTTTCCTGCCTCGAGCCCGCGTTGGCCGCCCTTTCCTCGACACTCTTCGAGACGCACCAGATTGGGCCCTGATGGCTGGACAAGGTCGCTCCCCGTCTCATTCACGTCGCTTGCTTCGTCTCCATCTTCGGCGGGCGAGACGGTCCGAGGTTGTGCGATCTTGTCTTTCGCGGCATCTGACCCGACTGACTGTGCACTCTCGATCCACCACCGCATTGTATGCCGCCGACCGTGTCTTCCTCGCTCCCCTGCAATATCAGCAAGTCTTCGTGAGATATCGGATGGGCCGTTTCCAACTCGGGAAGCTCTGTGTTTGTGCCCCGAATGTGATGTTCCGTCGTGGCCATGAGATCTGCAGGCGCCTGCCGAGGCTACCTCACCTGTCCGGGAACGAACGCCGCCGGAAAGTCGACATGGCCAAACGGCTCGGCGTTGGCATCTCCTCGAGCTTCACCGATCTTGACTTTCTGTTGAACACTAGACAGTATCGTCGTGCTGGTCGAGCGCTTGCTGCCATACGTAGAGCACTCGGTGATGTCTACTCGGAACGAATGCGACTGGATGATGGCCTGGCTCTCGTCGGACCGGCAGAGTGCTCTGAGCCGCTGCGATCACGTGATTTCATACCATTGGATGGTACGAACTAGATTGGCCATCTGACACCACCGCATACCATAATTATACATCCGATGATGGACTGACCGGTTCTCATGATCTGGCCATGACCTGAGGATGGAGAGAGCAGCGGCGACGGTGTCGATGCCGTGTCGAGTGTGGCCGTTTCCAGGTGTGGCTTTGCCCTCTGTGGCTGTGCTCTGCTGTGGCTTGGCTCGTAGGGCTGAATCTCGCCTCTGCTGGGGTTTTCGGGGTGCGCTTCGGAATCTCGTGTGGAGGGCCGTGGCGTTGCTGGTGGACTCCAGACGTCGTCTTCTGAGAGGGTGTGTCGATGACGCATGCCGAAGCCGCTGTTGGTGGACTCCAGGCGGTTCTGGTCGGTGATGACATGGCTGGTGGACTCCAGGTGTCGTGGTTGGGTGCCAGTGGACTCTGGCCTGATCTCGTCGATCTATCTTCATGGTGGATGCTCTCAGGAGAGAGTGCGATCATCTTCTCGGGGTGGTACCTCGTAGCGTTTGGCTTTTCGCCCCTCGCATACCTGGCAGGGGTTTGCCATTCCAGGGTGGGGTTCTCTTACTGGGTGGTGTTGTGGATTCAGCACTCCTTCTTCTAGGACCCACCCACACTCGGCTGGCTGTGGCCGCGTAGTAGGATGGGAGAGTCGGCGTGCGTGCTGCGTGCGTTCGACCTGTCATCACGAGGCGTGCACATTCCCCCGGAAGTGAGGATTCGACCGGGTTAAGGGAGGCGAACGTGCCCTGGATTGGGTGGTCTCGGCTTCCGATCGAACCGACGGGAACTCGGGTCTTACACCTGGGATAACCGTGTCGCCTGGCGGCGTTGAAAGCAGGTTCCATCGGTTGGGATTGTCTCGCGTGGATTCGCTGAGGCTCTTTGCTGGAGGAGATGTCATTCGTGCCACCGCGGGCGTGGGCAACCGGCTGCCAATCGATCGAACGATGTCTGATCCAGATGTGGGAGTGAAACCTGATGGCAGGATACCGGCCAGCGCTGTCTGTCCACGGGGCATGCATCCGGTGGATGTATCGTCAGGAAGGACCGTGGGAATCATCGATGGGATCGTCGGGTGCCCGCGAAGGCTATACGTGATCCACCCTCTGCTGGCATGATGGCACGTGAAAGGGGAATGGTTTATCCGGTACCCAGCCCGATCCGACTGGTTCAGTCGGTCAGAGAGAGGTGAGGCATGGATTTGCACGCTTCCTCTGCAGTCTGACCTTCAATGTATGCAGCTCACTATCGTTTACGTCTGCTAGTTTACATAGTGTTCTATATTAAACCCCTAACCCTAACCCTTAACGAACACTATGACACAACGTATAGCCGATGAGTAGTACTTCCGGCAAGCCTGATCTTGTGTGCTTGCGAGGATGTTTCGTCAAGAATGTCGAATTCGAGCACTACCCCAACCCCTACCCTGAGTCCATGGCGTCGGGGAAATCATTCGGCCGAGAGATCCACGACCAAGCGCGTGCGATCGACGCGTGTTTCGAGAGAGAGCTCTAGCAGTGATAACACGACGCCTGGAGTGCTCTGCGATGGCTAACATCGATATGTCGTCGGATGATTCATCCTGTGTTAGCGGACACGAGGGAAGCGGTTTTGAACATGTGAGGACAAGCGGCACCCCGAAACAGGAGCCCACAAGCTAAGAATGTCTCAAGAGCTGGCTCATCAATTCGCTCATCGATGAGAATATCGTCAACGGTCTATGAAGTTCTATCAGATGCGGAGCTCTGGAAACCGTCAACCTGTAAGTCTACGTAAAGGAACGAAGTGCTGTCGTATCCTCCAACTCTTCGATGAACACTCTAAAACGATGTCACGTGATTGCCAAGACTCCTTGTGGCACACCCGAACAGCCAAAAGGCTTAACGAACAGCGATTTTCTTAAAGGGTACGAACAGGGTAGGGTCCCTTATTGGGTATGCGTACCATTGCCAAGCTTGCAACGGAGTCTACCAGGACCGACTACTACAGCGGCTACAGGCTAGAGGCATTTCCTCGGATCTGGTGAACTGGATTGGCGCCTTCTGCTCCGGACGCACGGCCACAATTGTTGTGAATGGCAGGGTGTCCGAGGTGAGAGAAAAGAAACAGGCTGGGCTGCCGCAAGGCTCGCCTTTGTCGCCCATCGTGTTTCTTTTCTTCAATGCGGATCTCGTTCAGCAACGTATCGACCAAAACGGCGGTGCGATCGCTTTTGTCGACGACTACACTGCGTGGGTTGTGGGTAAGACCGCCGTAGAGAACATGGATAGTCTCCAGGTTATCGTACAACGAGCGACAGCGTGGGAGAGCAGGAATGGGGCGTCTTTCGAGGGGGACAAGACCGCCTTCATCCACTTCACGCGGAACAGTCGTCAATCCGCGGACGAACCGATAAGCGTCGAAGGTGAAGAGGTACGGCCCACAGCCAGCGTCAAGATCCTGGGGCTGGTTATGGACTCGCGACTGCGCTACAAAGAGCACACCGCGCGTGCTGCAACAAGGGGCTTACAGGCAGCCATGGCGCTGAAGCGGCTGCGAGGACTCTCGCCGTCAGTGACACGCAAGTTGTTCAATGCTACAGTAGCACCTGTGGTCGACTACGCATCGTCCGTATGGACGCACGCCAGGAATGCCAGCGCAGAGAGGGTGCTCAAGCGAGTGCAGAGGATCGGCGGACAGGCAGTGGTCGGGTGCTTCCAGACGGTCGGCACGGCAGTGGCAGAGGCAGAAGCCAACTTACCCACGATAGGAGAACGACACTCGCGAAAAGCACTGAGGATGTGGGTCGACCTGCACAGCATGCCCGGCACGCACCCTATCGCGCAGATGATCAGGCGTCGGACGTACAAGGGGTTCACGTCACCCATGCAGAAAATCGCAGAGTCCGCGCGCGGTGCACCGATGGATGAGATGGAGGCGACACAGCCTTACATCTCAGCCCCTTGGGACGCGCGACTGGACATGGTCAACGCTGTGGCCGACGGCGCTCAGGCAGATACGTGGGCCCAGGAGACGCAGGGCATCCGCATCGCCACCAGCGCCTCGGCCAGAAATCGTTTGGTTGGCATCGGTGGCGCCATCGAGGGCATTGACTGGATAAGCAATAATCCTGAGCAACGCGAGTACCACAAAACGGTAGGCGCTAGCGGGCAGAGCGATGCTTATACAGCCGCACTGGCTTCGATCGAAGTGGGACTTGGTATGGTTGTCAGTGCGGTGTACTCGGGGTCGTTGTCGGCGCGGGTACAAAGCCAGGTCATCCACGTGTTCACCAACAATCGAACCGTTCTAGCTACGTTGCGGAATGCCACCAGAAGGTCTGGACAATGGATGATCAGCGGGATAGCAAAACATGTAAGGCGTCTGAAAGAGTCACACAACCGCGTGGTCTTCGCGTGGGCCCCGGTGAGCCCGATCTTCGAGTTGGGGCAAAAGGCAAAGCAGCTAGCGCAGCGATCCACGGACGAGGGACGAGTGGTCAGAGACCGACCCAGGTTGACCAGAAGTATGGTTCAAAGGACCCAAGAACGCCTGGGGCAAGCAACTAAGCAGGTGCCGGCGACCGTTGGGGAATCCGTACGCAGAATCGACACTGCCTGGCCCGGCAACCACACTCGGCGCATATACGACGACCTCAGCAAGAGACAGGCGAGCATTCTCGCGCAGCTCCGCACAGGCATGACCCCCACTGAACGGATATCTGCACAACATCAAAGCAGCGGAGACGAACCTTTGCGAATGTGGTGAGGCAGTCGAGTCGAGAGAACATTTTGTCTTTCGCTGTGCTAGGTGGAATGAGCAGCGGAAAATCTTGGGCGTTTATACAGGCGAAGACAATCTTTCTCGTCTGCTCGGAGGCAGATCTCCCACGGATAACGACGACTGGGGACCAGACATGGATGCAGTGCGAGCTGTGGTCCATTTCACTCTGGCTACCAAACGATTCGAACATGACAGCAATGAGCGAATTCGAGTGACGCGATAACTTAGGCCGTGAACGTCGACCAGAAACCCGTACCCTACTAAACCACAACGCCGCACCACCCCACGCACCCTCGTATACACGGCAGGTCCCCGCTTCATTCGCTGGAGATAGGACGATGAACACTTGGAAACACAGCTTCAAGAGCACCCGCCGGCCATCAATCACGAGCACACGAAGACTAGAGGCAACACACATTGTTTGAGGGCCTTCAGTGATGAAGAATAACGGGCACGGAATTTTGTTTTGTTTAACCTCATCGTGGTGTATGTAAACTTTGTGATGTAAATAGTTTGTTGCCCTTTAGGTGCTTAGCGCCGGGCGGAATAAATCCCTCCTCCTCCTCCTTCTTGCACCATGTAGCACATCTACTGCGTGCCTATGACGGCACTATGATGAGGTCACCACAAAGAGCGAGTATTATAGTGCTACTCGATATGAAAGACCAGCGTTGCTTCTTGTAAGTTGGTAGAGACTACCTCCTTTGGCTTTTATTCTTGTTTTGTAGGAAATACTCTCCAGCCAATTCAGACGAGGCTTGCATCTTTCGACGGACCAACATACACAATGACTTCAAGCACGACCATAAATGGCAACATCAAGCAGTCCTCAGCTCGTGAACACTTGAGTTGCTACGAAAGCTCTGCATTTTTTGCTCAAACCTTTGATGCAGCAGCTAGTGAAGTAAAAACCCAGATCGCATTGGAAAATGCAGGAGGGAACAAGCTTCACGGCTTGAAAACGGCGGGCCCAACAACTGCAAACCATTACAGCACTATTCCCATGGGTGACTGCAATACGGAAAGAAAATACGTTGTTGGGGCGTACCGCGAAAGAGATGTCTAGGACGCTGAGCAAGGGCAAACATCGAGATGTACAAATCGCAGTTCCAGATCGGTGAGTCAATCAGTGAAGTTAATAGTTCGGTTTTTTCTGGTTTTGGGGTCAAAACCGAACCAACCACTTCGTGGAAACTGACGAACCAAAATAACCATTGGAAACCACTTCCTAATTAGGTAATCGCTGTGATATCCATTTTACACGTCTTTTTCAAGGCGACCTGCTTTAGTGTCAGCTTCTCATAGCCCACGATGTCAATGCTCTATCTCAAGACCAGATCCGCCATTAGTATGCTTACCACGTATGAAGATATCCACCAACGCGAAGGGGTCGCGTAACAAAGCGCGTCATTCCGCAGCCGAGGTAGTATTTTAGGTACGTACTGCAGCCATCAATATCAATGATTGGCGCGTGGAGGTTACCCGATCGGGCCTTGGTTTCCATTGGTAACCAGCGGCTCCGAACCGAACCAACCAGATCAGCGTCAGCACCTGAACCATAACCAACCAAACCGAACCGGTCGAACCACTTTAACCAAATTTACCGAACCATTAACTTCACTGGAGTCAATCGCGGAATACTAATAGATTAGCGCTTTAATCGTCTTCTAGAAATAGAACGATCATGCAGCGAACACTATAGCCCAAGCTTACAATTAGTCAGTACAACGATGTTGAAGATTGCCGGACAAACGTAGCCAGACCGCCATAGTGCCCACACAAGGCATAAAGCAGTGGATTGCCCCAGCAGTAACAACACACCTTAACCAACTCTTCACACCCAATTTTGTCAGTTATGAGCCCAGAGGGTCGCTACGAATCCCATTCTCCGCTCGTTTTGAAGCGCCACCTTCCGGATCCAGCTACAAGGTAACTTTAGACGCAAAGGCCGCACCTCCACCAAGAAGGCCGACCGGCATAGTCAAAGCAAACAAGGATTACTGGCACGGGCTCAAGTAAGATGTTTCTCACAAAGTGCAAGGCTATCTACCAAATTGCAAAGCTGAAGAAAAGAAAGGGGCGAGACAAGGCAGAACGGGTGAGATGCAGCCTATATGCTGCATATCGCTTGTCACGCCACTATCGTACGATGATCACGTGTCGCATTCTGTAATCTCGCTTCGCCAATAACACAGATGCCCAATACCAAAGGCATAGCCCAACGTCAGGGTGTAGCCTGTGGACGTAGCTTGTGACGACTTCGATAGACAAACAAGCACGTGCGCTTGCAGCCGCGCGAGACCGATGCGGCCACAATGCCAAGAACACCATGAAGGGTTGCGAAACGATCGTTGAGGCCCTTGCAGCGATCAAGGAGCAGTTCCAGCCTTCAGGTTCTGGTGGTTACGACAGGCTGGCAACTGAGTTTAACAACCTGGATCTTACCAAGTGTTCAAGCGTGGGCAAACTTGGCTCCGAGATACTCCGAGTATGTGATCAGATCAAAAGCCAGACCGTCTCGCTCTGGGTGAGTCCTACGTTCTGCAGCACTTCCTAATGAGCCGTACGGAGAGCGCACACCTTCACGTGGTGTCCGGAAACCAAGTGCGCTGCAGAAGAACCAGAAAGCGATGAGCCCACGTGGCAGTCTCGCACGAAGTCATCACTTGACGGCCCCTACCCATCGACAATGCCCGACATGGCCGACGTGTACGCCCAGTGCTGTTGTTGGTCTGGTTGGTTTGGTGAAAAGGCCGCCACCAAACCAACCAATAAGCATCTGTGCACTAACCAATAAACCATGTGGTGAACCATGATCAAATTAGGAAATTGAACGCGGCCGAAACGCGTCTTAACGCGTCTTGATTAGCCTTATGCACGTTCCAGCTCGCTTTCCAAGCCGATCGGATCACCTAACAAGGCAGGCGCACGGACTACCTGCATTCGGTATGGATAAATGGTTTGGTGACCATCCCATCACCAAACCAACCAAAAAGATGGTGGGTCTCTCACCATTTCACTAACCTCCAATCCAGCACCATTATCACCAATAACGTCCAGACCAATAACAGCACTGTGTACGCCACAGTCTTCTCATGTAGCTCCGCTGGCGTGCTGCGGTTTGCGGTCATGCCTTTCGGCCTCGAGTTGCATTCCGCACGAGTTGGTCAATGTCCAGCGTGGTGTATGGACAACCCGCTAGCTGCCGTATGCTCTCTCGGAGCGGTACAGCAGGAGGCGTTGTACACGTTGGCGGGTACGACGTTGACTGACTTCTCTCATATAAGTAGCCTAAAGCCCAAGGCTTGAACTTTGTCTACGTCAACCTTACGTAAGTGCTAATTCCTGACGTGTTCCTGCTCCAACAGGGTGTGTTGCCCAGTGAATTGCGCGCGTCGCCTCGCTCTTAGTCATGCCTCACGTCATACACGCATGCCCCTTGCATATGATGACCAGCACTTACGCACACATTACGAGACTCGTGCAGCGAAAGCAGATGCCCATCCGGGGAGACTGATAATTTCACAGTCAATCGCTGACCACTGCCGACGCCGCTCATCAATTCGCATGCAACCATAGAATCTCAAGTTTCATTTGAAACCCCAGAAAGTGAAGTCACGTCAACCACTCACTGGACTGTCCCATATTCCAATACCCACACTCATCATGGGCGACATCGACAGACAGACGAGCAAATCATCAGGGCATGACTTCGCTTGCCATTCGGGCAAAAACCAGGCCAAACGTTTCCTGCAGCGCAGGAACGACGATGGCGACGTCGGCCTCTCACTCACGCGCATCTGGCTCGGCCTAGCAGCCAAGCAGCACGGCAATGGCAGCGTCGAAATCGGATTCGCTTGCCACGATGGCACTTACACTATGGATTCTGCGGTCCACGTCCTACAGAAAGACAGCAAAGAGCTTAGTCAAGCGAACGTTTCTACGGGAAGCAGTGCGAACGCCATCGAGAGCTACATGATCTCAAGAATTCGCCAATACGCTCGCGATAATGCCTACCATTTCCTCGGTGCGGGTATCCCAGAGGTATCGTCCAAGCTGTGTCCCAGCTTAGCGACTCTTTTGTGGTCGGAGCTTGACATTGTGCCCATTGTGCTTCAAAAGGAAGACAGCTTCAACGACCTGGACGAAACGGCCGATTCTATGGCCCGGAAATGCGTAATGTAAATACCTCACGCTCTCGCCTCGCAAACTGAAGCTTTGCTGATGTAGCATAGGTTGTTCGCGCCGGACCACCAACTGCGTCTGAAAATCGGGCGCCACAATGATGTACAGCCCGACTTGAACGGGCGCGCTTGTTTCGCTTCCTTGAAACAATATCTCGGCCATGTCACCAAAGGAACCGCTGCTGCTACGAAGAAATACAGCGAGATTCTCAAGCAGGGAAACAGGAAGATTGCCTTTTTCAGTGCGACTCCACGTGGTGGTGGCGTCGCATTAATGCGTCATTCGCTGCTGCGGTACTTCCGCCTTCTCGGCGTGAACTGTACTTGGTAAGTGTTGGTACACATAAGCCCAGCAGGAGGCAATGCAGAGCTGACAATCATCATAGGTGGGTGCCCAATCCGAAGCCAGCAGTTTTTCGCATAACTAAGACAAACCACAACATCCTTCAGGGCGTTGCCAAGCCAGAAGATCGATTCACCAAAGAGAATCGACAGCTTGTGGATGATTTTGGCACGGCGAATGCGGAACGCTCTTGGGTCAAAGATGGATGTCCGTTGGCTCCGCGCTCAAAAGGCGGCGCGGACGTAATCGTTGTTGACGACCCCCAGATGCCAGTACTGGTGTCAATCGCCAAGGAGATGGACCCCGAACGTCCTGTTATCTTCCGTTCCCACATCCAGATGCGCTCTGAGCTCATCCAGGATACGAAATCACAAGCCCATGCTGTATGGCAGTGGATTTGGTATCATGCGCAAAAGGCAGAGGTATTCATCGCGCACCCGATTAGCAAGTTCGTTCCAGACGGCGTACCGAAGGAGAAGATCGCATACATGCCAGCCACCACCGATTGGATTGACGGTTTGAACAAGCAGCTCTCTGAAGAGACAATTCGCTTCTATTTCAACGAGTTCAACTCGCTTTGTCGAAACGAGCGTTCTGTGACCCTCGCCTACCCAAAGCGCGACTACATCGTCCAGATCGCGCGTTTCGATCCTTCCAAAGGCATGGATGACTGCCTCGCCGCATACGCAGAGTTCAGACGCAACTCTGAATTTTGCAAGAACAAGGCAACAGAGCAGACTCCCCAGCTCGTCCTCTGCGGCCATTCCAGCGTCGACGACCCGGACGGCACAATGATTTTTAATGATGTCCTGGCCGCATTGGAGGAATCCTACAGCGACTTGAAAGACAGCGTAATCGTCGTGCGCCTTGGCCCTAGCGACCAGATGCTCAACACCCTGCTGTCATGCTCGCGGGTCGCACTGCAGCTGTCGACCAGCGAAGGTTTCGAGGTTAAAATCTCCGAAGCGCTGCATAAGGGCATTCCCGTCATTGCACGCAATGTTGGAGGTTTACCGCTGCAGATTCAGCATGGGATGAGCGGCTACCTCGTGCGCAGCAACAGTAAGGAGGATGATATCAAGCAAGTCGCGAAGCACATCGAAACGCTTTTTGCTGACAAGGAGGGATATGCGAAGATGAACGCGTACGCGAAGAGCCATATCAGCGACGAAGTGGGGACGATGGGAAATGCTGTGTGCTGGATGTACTTGGCTGATCGCCTGACAAGCGGTAAAGATGTAAAGCCAGCGGAGAGGTGGGTCTGGGATATGGCGAGGGAACAGGCTGGAGAAAAGGTGTCAGAGGACGAGGTGAAGCTGCCGAGGAACCTGACGACCTAATTACTTCGGCTGATACACAAGTGTCTGTGAAATTCCTATTTTTTCGCGGTGGTGGGGGATGATGGTGTTTTGGCTGGCTAATCACGGACATGAGGGACGCGGCCTTCGACTGAGGGTGGCTGCGGAGAAGCGACCAATCCTTTAGGACTTACCTTACAGTAATAGTTATACCATACAAGACGTGTAAACAAGGCGATACACTATGGTATTGCAAAAGACAGCCTGCTGCGTCATGCAGCATCAAGCGTTCTGTGATGCGCACCTTCGTGCGAAGAAGACCCTCCGCTTGTACGAAATTTTGTTGACCTCGGAAGCTCCCGCAGGAGCCCTTTTTTCACTATCTCATCAACCACCAATCTTTCAAAATTCATTACACCACCAATATTCATTCAAATCACTCCAAATTCAAATGGCAAGAGGCTCGGATATACCTGACTGGAAGCGTACCATAATAATGGCATATCACCACCAGTTGGGGATGAAGAATACACAAATTGCTCAGCAGCTGGATGTTAACTTCAAAGCCGTGGGAGTCATCATTTCAAGGGCTAAAACACGCTGTTCACCAACTCCCAGCCTACAGGACCTTGTGCAGGCAGCCTTAGTACAACCTAGGTCTGGTAGGCCAAAGCGAGCACCTCCTGGATCTGATCTATCGCTTGCTGTGAGGGCAGGAGTCCAAGAGTATGACAATCATCCTATGGAAGAAGCAGCCAACCACCATATTGAACAAAGACAGGCATTAGGTGAACTGGACCCTAATATCCAGCATCTACATAAGCCCCAGGTGTATCACTGCCTTCAAGACCGTTCCCACTGCCAACAGGACCCTCAGGAGTCAAGGGCAATCACTAGGAAGCGTGAACTGGTCCGTAATGCTCAAAATCAGAAGCATATTGATGACAGGCTGAGGTACCTAGGTGATCTACAGGTACTGGATGACCAGCAGGCCCTTATTATCTGCACAGATGAGAAGGGCTACCATTTTGGGGGGTCTCCTAACCGTAGGACCTCACAACCAAAGGGAAGACCAGCATTTGGACCTCAAAGGCCTATGAGGTTTAAGATTGAACGATGGGCAGCTGCTTGTGGTGATGATAAAGGAGGTGTTCAAAGGCCTTGGATTGCCTGGCAAACTAAGGCACCAGAAGTCACTCCTCAGATGCTACAGGACCTCGAACAGGCCAACCAACAGGCCAAGGAGTTTATCCTTCAACAGCGTGAGAAGTGCTTGATCCAAGGCACCCTTGAATATGACCTATTTCACAAGATGAATAGCTATAGTCAAGAGGCCCTTAATTGGTACCAAGTCAATGGCCAATAGGCTCCTCACTAGTCTCCTAAACAGCTATATCCAATTCAGCACTTTGTAGCAAATGACGGAGGCAAGGCCATGGACTTTGTGTTCTATACCTTCACTATCTATAGGGGCCTACTCTTCCCCTATTACAAGGCATTACAAGAGGCTAATCCAAATAGGAAGGTGGTCATATAGGAGGATAATGCACCACCTCACCTTAAGGCTAGAAAGCTTCTACAGGCTGAGATCCGTGAGATAGGCATTGAGTTTGTAAAGCACCCTTCAAACTCACCAGATCTAGCCCCTATTGAAACACTACAATGGGAACATGAAAGAAGGCTTAAACCATTCATGTTTAAAGTGAGGGATACTAAGAAGGCCACAAAGGATAAGGCAATGAGGCTTATGAAGGAGCAATGGCAATCCCCTGAGTTTGATGAGGTAGTTGAAGGAAGGGCATCAAGAAGGGCCTATCTACAACTAGGCCTAAGGGCTAAAGCAGCCCTTGGTACAAACCTGATAAACGACGATGTCAATGTCAATAGATAGATACACCTCAATTTGGCTATACCACTACATTTGGGGCTTCATTTTTGATGTTCAATTTGGTGTTCAATTTGATATTAATCTAGTGTCTCAGCTCTCACCAAAATTTGGTGTGGGGCCGGACAGGTCAACAAAATTTCGTACAAGCGGAGGACGGTAGTGAGGATCGTACCGAGCCGCATCGCGTCAAGGTGAGGGCGCATAGGGCTTTGCGTCCTTGCCGACAAAGAAGAGGCCAGCAAGGCGAAGCAGCACACGCGCTGGCCAAGTTATATCAGATGTGCGTTTCGTTCATTTTTCGCGCCTAACCGAAATATTATATCTCCATTGACATCACTGAATATGGGTAGCCCGAAGGCTACACTGACACGGGCTCGAGTAGAGTGTTGTTTCAATGTACAAGGCTCTTCACCAAATTGCGAAGCCAAGGAAAAAAAGAAGCAACTTGAGAGAGATCGGCGCCTGCAGTAGATGTACTGCTCCTCCCTGTCACGCCACCGTCGCACAATCGCCGCATGTAGCAATCTGTACCTTTCTGTACCAATGTATCGTTAAAGATAGCAGTCTGGAAGGCAAAGCCTTCATCCTAGGTGTAGCTGTGACATAGACATGTTGTAAAGGAGAAGCGCAGGTCAAGCCGGGTCTCGGCTTACCTGCCCTCGTAAGAATTGATTGATTTAGAAGTCTTCCCCACTTCAAGCACGGACACACTTCAAGCACGCTCGACGCGACCCCGACGCGCTCTCTTGCTCGCGCGATATCTCGACAATACTAGCTCAATGGAAGCAGCGCTTTCAGATCTGAGATCCTCTCGGCCCCTAAATATATCTGATGCCGCGAGAAGGCATGGTGCCACTAGATCGGCGCTCAGCAAACGATTTTGTGGTCCTCGTTGAACACCTCTTAACGTCTCGCACGCGAGTTGGTGTACGGACTTTGTTCGCGACTGCGTGCTGACTTAAACGTCTGCAGTGCTTGTCGTGCTGTTCCCGACTGATCGAGCCCATGGGGCGCTCGTATCGGGTTTTTGCCTGGTGTGACACATCTAATCAATAAGACTGCGTTTGGGTAATCCTGCCAGAGCTGGAAGGCTCATCTGTGCCTTGCGCGTATGTTCCGACTCTTGCTCGTCTTCGACTTGACTGCTGGTATACGAGTGCGTGCAGGCTCTGTCTTGTCGTGTCAAGAGTTATCCGATGGCTGGATGGCGAGGTGGGCGGCCATGTCGGGCGTTGTCGATGGGAAAGGGGTCGTCAAGTGATGACTGTGCGAGACTACCGTATGGCTCATCGTGTTTCTGACTGTTGTGTAGCGCTGACACGGGCTCGAGTAGAGTGTTATTCACAATGTACAAGGCTATTCACCAAATTGCGAAGCTGAAGAAAAGAAAGAAGCAACTCGAGAGAGATCGGGCGCCTGCAGTAGATGTGCTGCCCCCTTCCTGTCACGCCACCGTCGCACGATCGCCGCATGTAGCATTCTGTACCTTTCTGTACCAACGTATCGTTAAAGATAGCAATCTGGAAGGCAAAGCCTTCATCCTAGGTGTAGCCTGTGACAAGCGCTTCTTGATTTCGCTGCATGTGCAGCTACAGTACTCACACCGGAAGCCACGCGAAGGTATGTACTCTCCACCCAGCTGGCAAAACTAGTAGGGTCGCAGGGCACAATGTGTTATTTCAAAGAGGTTGAACTGCGGTAACATTCAAAGCTAAAAGGCTGCCTCATATCATTCGCCCACTCTACTACCACAACATAGATAAGATGCGTAGGATAATACGCGTTCGTTATCATCGAGGCCCAATAAGTTGTTAGTACCTATAGTGATGCTAGAAACCATTCTTGCAAGCAAGAGGCTATGAGACATACGAGTTGTATCGATATCGAGAAACTTAGATGTTCTCCTTGTTGGCCTTTGCGGAGCCTTCGTGCTTCTTCTGGTCCACCTTGTCGGAAGCAGCATCGAGAGCGCCCTCGGCACGACCGGTGAGAGAGGTGTCGCCAGCGTTACCCTTAGCTTGCTGCTTGTTAGCTTCTTTGGAAGCTTCAGCGGTATTGCCACGTGTGGATTCGGAGACGTAGTTGGCGGCGTTCTTGACAGAGTTGGCAGCCTGTCCGATGATACCCTCGTTGGGCTTGTCGACGTTCGGGGCAGACATCTTGGCTAGAATTGATGGTATTGGTCGGTGAGATTTTAGGATAAGTTTGGGATTGATATTGAGGTGCGCTGCTGAGAAGCTCGTTTAAGAAAGCTGGTTTACTGGAAGACATGTCATTAAGCTGAATTGCTGTCATCACTATGACGTAATAGAGGCATGCAATTCCCCGCACCTGGCTAAGTTACTCGTTGCAGTACACGCTCGATGCGGGACCATCACCTTAGCTGCGAATGGCAAGAACTGGTCGCGGAAGTTGTTGTGAATAAGCAGGTTGCTTGTTCATACAAATTGGTTCTTGCTCCAATGCTGCTGCTTAGAAGGATTGTTGCTGCCTAAGCGGTATGGGTTATGTATGCGGCAGTCTTATCTCAAGTACGAAATCAGTGATGATATAGCGCACAAAGCTACTGACCGGAATTGATCAACAGCTTATGAGCCCGAAAGTTGCTCCACGCTCCCCTTTTTTTTTTTTTTTTTGAATCATACTGTATGCAAGCTATATAGCTTACGACAAGCCTAGCTATCTTCTAAGCGATTTCTCTGGCTTTTATCTTTGCTTTCCCATTCATCTGTTACCTTGAAATCCTGCTCGCTGTCCCGACTTCAACAAGCCGCCACAGCTTTTGGGCTTTGAGCCCTCCTACCATTCTGTCATCAATACTACGCCTCCTCTCTCCGCCAAATCGCCACCATTCTTCCCCTCACTCCACGTCATGATGTTGTCGACTTACATCCCATGGTCTCCGCTTCTGCCGCGTACAGCGTTCCAGCATGAGGTGAGCATCAGTCTGTCCGCTGCTGCCGCACTCTAAGCATCGTGAGCCTTGCGTTTTGCTGACTCTCAGCCCTCAGGAAGAGCGTCATCCACGCTCATATCCGATAGTATCGTGGTCTCCTGCCGTAAACTGCTTTGCTCGAGATCGTGCTGCGGCACATCCGTCTCCTCCTGGTCTTCTTTGCTTGGTAAGCCTTCTCTATCTGGCTCGGTACCCACCAATGGCGGGCTAGTGCGCGTCTCATGCGAATTTCTCTCGCGTGTCTGCCGGCTCGAGAACCTTTCGGGACACTTTCGTGATGTCGCCACATGGGGCCCTTCACAGTTCGCACAGTTCGCCACGTGGTGTTCACACGGTTTTGATCTTTTGCCGCAGCCTTCGGCGGCGCAATGGTGTTTGCCACCCTCGTGATCGCCGGCGCAGATGTAGCACCTCGCCTTCTCTGTGCACGTGCCGAGATGATCCCGCCCACCAGGGTGGTCAGTAAGCAAGCAAGCGTGCTTGTTGGTTATTGCGTGTTTGCTGGCCTAATTAGGCAGTTTTGCGTGCTTGTTGGTGAGATATTGCACTGCGTGCGAGCATGCTCGCAAGCAGTCACGTGGTGAGGTCTTGGCGCTCAATTTTGGTGAGGTTATCGCAGCCGTGTTCATGGTATAGCTTTTGAGGGACCCTCTAGCGGTGTTGAGAGCCCTTGAAGCATCTTTTGTGTGGTATCCTCTCATTATCCGTGCCTCCCTAGCTCTTGTGACCTCCCTGCGATGCCCTAGATCTTATGTTCACTGTGTAGGTGCGCGGCGGCGGCTCGGTGGTGTTGAGGTTGAGGTTGAGGTTGAGGTGACGGCGGATTGAGGTCGTGAGAGCCGTGAGGTGACGGCTAATCGGTACGACGGCGGATTGAGGTTGTGAGAGTCGTGAGATTGAGGTCGTGCGAGTCGTGAGATTGAGGTGACGGCGGCTAGCTCGGTGAGGTTGAAGGGGCCTGTGAGGTCATCTAATTAGCTAATCTAGCCGCATTGTGAGGTGTTTGTGAAGTCATGAGATGACGCCGGATTGAGATTGAGAGAGGTTGATTGAATAGCTATAGCTATATTAGCTGCTCTGTATATCACGACCGCAGGCATTGCCGTGCTTCTGCGAGCTCCTGCTGCGTGTGAGGTCGCTGTTCATTAACCTCGTTGCCAGCAATACTGGATACGCGCTCGTCAGCAGCTGTAGATGCCGGTGCTGCTAGTAGGGTGAAGGCTAGTTGGTGCAATATTGGATACCGTTCTTTATGAAGGATCCACCACTTCAGAGGGTCCTCATCGTAGTCGGCCGGCTCGTCGTCCATATAGAGGTTGAGTTCTTCCTTCTTGCGACCCGTCGTGGTACGAGCATTATATGCCTTCAATCCGGCCAGCTCCTTCTGAGGAGGTTGTTTGTGTAGTAGGCTGAGTAGCATTGCATTGATCCTTAGCAGCCTGGTACTCGGTGTGAATGGAGGCCGCGGAGTCGGCGAACAGCGCCGACCGCGCTCTCTGATTGGCTCGGGGTCCTCCCGCGCTGAAATAGGGTCAGGGTTTGGGTCACTTGAGATGAGATGAAAGGACATTAGATACCTCACTTCCACCTCAATACTATCTATACCATGCTCACAAGCATACAAGCAAGCAGCCAATTATGCTTGCCTGCTCGCACTATTCACAGACCACTGCTTGCCTGTTTGTCAGGGTCCAAGCAAGCTAAACAAGCACGCATGCTCGTTTACTGACCACCCTGCCGCCCACAGCAGCGCATGCACATCCTGCCTTCTCCTCTCTCCCAGAATCTTTCTGCCTCGTGGCGCCTACCGCCAAAGCATAGTCCTTTTGCCAAGATCGCATCGGCCGCATGCTTAGTCTTCACAGTCAAAACCAGTGTTGACCGCTTGACGGTTCCCCTGTCAAATCGCTCGGCCAGTGTGTCGCTTTTTATCCACCGCGGTGCGTAGGGAAGCTGGGATCCGGTCATCACTTCAATTCCTTCTCGCGCCAGGTCCAAACCACCTTCAGTCATATAGCGGTCCAGGGCAACTCCATGCACTCGCAGCTTGCGCCACTTTTCTGTCTTCTCCACGTCGATGACCGCAGAGTCCAGTTCCTGCACCGCAGTCATAACGGCCGGTGTATACTCCAGCAGGTCTTCCGCGCACGCGTTCCCACGCAGAACGCCAGACAGATTTCCCTTCTCTGTATACTTCAACTTGATGAGCCGCACTGCCACCCTGCGTGACGGGACACTTCTTCCGAGATTCGCTCCGTATCAATCGTCCACTTCATTTTTGAATTGTAACCTATCCCTTGCTTTTCTCCGGTCGTTTGCCTACAAGGCAAACCATGTGTCAGACCTTCGGTCGCGCAAATCGTCGCTCCGTCGAGCGAATTCTCGCTGTCGCTCGTCGACGCCTTGAATTTGAGCGCCGCGCGCATAGGACATGTTGTTTAAACAAGGTCGAAAGTGAGTTTGGCAGATGCGCCTCGGCGAGACAAGAATCCGACTGCAGGCGGTCGGGGACCGTTGGTGGAGGATGCGGAGCATAAATAAGCACCGGACTGATACTCTTGCAGGATCAACTCTCTAGCCCGCTGAATGGGGCCACGTGCGGAGGACCGCCGATGTCGCGGTGGAAGATGCCTTTTATTGGCTCGGGCAGCTTCGCGCGGTAGAGCGGGCTCGCAGAGGGCCCTTCTGCCGCACTGCAGCGTCTCAGCGGTTTTGATGCCTTCAAGAAGTTGGGTTGGTCTTGCAAGGAGCGAAGAAGCACCCCGTCGCTGCACCCACGCTAGAAACAACACCCGGTGTTCGAGCCCACCGGCTCCCCAGGTTTCCGACGGGTGGGGCGCGGTTCAACTCCCAGAAGTCATCTGACTGACCAGGTCAAAAATATGATGGGTGCGCATAACGCACGGAGTATTGCTGCAATTCATCGACCATGCAATTTAATTAATCTTCTGCTGGATGCTTTGCATCGTGTCTGCGGGGAAATGCGGTCAGGGCAGAGACTAGCTTTCGGCATTCTTATCGCACAGACGGTACAGATACCCAGCTTATGGCGATCGACACCAAGTTCATAGGCACCAGCACCCCACACCTGACGTTCACGCAGCGAACGTTCTAGATGTTGGTGGCACTCCCGCACTCTAATGCGGTGGCGTCATGCCCTTTTGTGGATGTTCAACTATGTGGCGGTACTCCGTTACTAGGGACACTGTTTCTATCTGTCGAATCTTTTAATTAGGCAATAGACGAAGATCAACTAGTACTACGGACTCTTACGCTAAAGAAGCCGGTTACTTAATTATTGCAATCCAGCGCGAGAATAAGCTACCTAGGTCGACAGATTCAAGCTTCATTGCGACTATCGAAGCTATAGCCTAGGAGGATATAGGGCGCAATCGCATGCACTACTTACTAGAGAAAGAAGGCTAAGGTAAGGCGGGCTTTTATAGAGGAGACGACTAAAGGAGTTATAGCGAGAGAAGCTTAGACTTTAATAGTGCGGTAGCTAGCGGCCTTCGTGCGAGCGCTATACGAAGAAAAGCGTCTATTGCGAGTTCGACGTCGACCCCGACATAACGCGTTTAATATCTGCCCTCCGAAAGCATAAGGCCCTCCGAGTCGAGGTCGAGTAACTATATAAGGTTATTACTTACATCCGTAATAGTCCCGATATTAAAGCTAAAGAAGTATTCCGAAAGATTCGAGAATCTTAAGGCCCTCTAGGTATTATAAAGGTATTAGACATCTTATAGCGAACCTTATTAAGCTCGCTAAATTCTATTTCTAAACTATATCCGCGAATCCTAGGTCTTCTAACGATTATATGCTAACTTTATAGATAATCCAAATCGGTATATCTAGTAATAATTAGAAGTCTTATATCTACTTCCTTTCCGCCTAATATATACTTCCCTATTCTTACGTAACCGTAAATAAAGGTCGATATTTATTATAAGCTAGCTTGCCTATATAGCTTACTCTCCTACTATTTCCCCGAACGGTACAATCTAAAGTCTAAACCTAATTCTAAGATTCGCTATAAGTTATTCCGGTCTCTTACTCCTTTTTACTTCTTCGAATATTAGATATATTAACTTTTGAGCTATTACCGCGAGGCTTACGTATATACTTAAGCCCTAGTTTAAGGTGCTAGCTAACTTACTAATATCTTCTCCTATCCGTAGGCGTGCTAGAAGTTCGGTAGCATCTATATCGGAGCTATACCGGAAAGCATTAATTATATATTATAATAGTAAACTAGTACGTAACTAGGCTTAGCGCTTACGCGTATATATAACCCTTATTTAGCTTTATAGAATTAGATAATTAAGTATTAACTTTATTAACATTATATCCTTTATAGTAGTTAACTACTTATTAGCACGGCGTAGTTACGTAATAAGAGCTTATTACTTCGTAAGCCCTTCCTCGACCTCGTACTCGCACTCTATACCTCGCTAGAAATATCGGGTATATGCTAGACGTTCGCCTAGGCACTATCCGCCTAAAGGTTTAGTATATGTATATTATAATAGTTATAAGATAGGGCGCTAAAAGCGAACCTTAGATTTACTACGGCGATATAGAGAGTAGGTATTACGGGCCCTACCCGTAAACATACATATATAAGCTAGTTACGTGCTGCGGGTACGCCTGCCAAGCTTGGCTCGGCGAGAGCTAGGTTTTCCCCCGTTGTAACCTACATCTAATTGTAGCTCCTTCGAGCTACGTCCTATTAATAGGACTAACCTTTTAGTTAGTATAGTATCTATATAGCCTATATATAGTATCCGTACCTACTCCTATCTAGCAATACCTACGTCCCGACGCCCGGCCGTGACAGATTAAGCCTATCGAATAGAGGCCGTTATTAAGAGCTTACTATCGTAGGCCGAGGCACTTTCGGAATCTAAGTCGTAGACCGTAGGATAAGCTTACTAAGACACTAGATAGAAAGGCCCGGTCTATAGGCCGCGCGCTTAAACAACAATAACAATCTATCGACCTAAAAGTTTATATTACTGAGAAATCACCCTCTCGTGCAATACTTACCGTCTGAAAATTATACTATTTAGTACTAGGTAGTAGATGAATTGATAGCTAAATATGGTTATCGTAATTCATGATTGTTGAGCCTCAAAATTCGTTGAGCTGCAAGACACTAGCTTGCTAGGATATTGCCGGTCGCGCGGAGCCACGGAGCTTTGGCCGGCACGACTACCACCCTTTCACGTGAAAGTGCGCTTCGGAGGCATGGTCCGTAGCCGTCTGCCGAGCCGCTTCAGACTGACGACATATTACCATTATGACCCCAAGCGTCCTGCGCGGACTTAGGACCGGGTGGGGCGATGCTGAGATCACGTTGCGCCAACTGTAAATAATATGGAGGTCAAATAATCTAACTTAGTCGTGATATCCCCTTCTTGTTTGTTTATTCCAACACACCAAAAACTCCACACCTTTGCTTAGGGAAAGGCCAACCGCCATGGCGCCAGTTACTAATCTCCCGGACTCATTACCTGACACGCTCCGCCATACAGTTCCTACCTCTAGCAGTGGCGACGTGACCGTCAGTCCAAGTACAAGGAAGCTGTACAACGAGCTTGGCAAAAAGATCAATTCTTACCCACCCGGAAGGCCATACAATGTCGCCATCGATACGGCTCCTGTTACCATAGAGCGCATGCCATACATCCCATCCGAAGGCGACAAGCTAATAGACCCCGGCACTGCACGAGCTTCCATTGCTGCCGACAACCAGCACCCGCACGGCACGACAGACGGTAACTGGGCAGAAATTCACAAGACGGAGACCGTCGTACAGCAACACTGTTCATACTTCGACCAAGACGGCGATGGTGTAATTTACCCGCACGACACATTCATCGCATGTCGCAAATGGGGCTGGGGCATCTTTCTCTCCGCTCTCGCTACGTTCATCATCAACGTCAACCTTTCCTACCCGACGCAATCGGGCTGGTTGCCCGATCCGTTCTTTAGGATCTATATCAACAACGTGCACAAGGCCAAGCACGGCAGTGACTCAATGAGCTTCGACAACGAGGGCCGCTTCTCGCCGCAGAAGTATGAGGATCTCTTTGCGAAATACGACAAGGGCAACAAGGGCGGACTTGATTGGAGTGACTTGTTGAGGTTCCATAAAGGGCAGCGCATGGCTATGGATTTTTTTGGCTGGAGTGCTGTTTTCTTTGAGTGTAAGCGCACTCACCAATCTTCTGCGGGGTGTAAACTGCTGACTATTACTCACAGGGTTGGCTGTGTATCTTCTTCTCTGGCCTGAAGATGGTTTGCTGCGCAAGGACGATGTGCGTCGGGTGTTTGACGGAAGCATCTTTGAGCAGAAGGCTCAAGAATATTCTCGAAAATCGCGCGTCTGTCCCATCAAAAGCAATTAACGTGGCAGTGAGGCTGATGCCATCATCATGGGGCTGTACTGTGTAAATGGGATGAAACCGTTGAAGCGAATTCGAACTATCTAAGACTCGACCTTTTCGGAATATTTGGATGGAATTGCAGAGACAACAGTCTAGAATTAACTCATAGTGTTAGGAGCCTAAGACACTCGGGCAAATGCAACAACTTGTAGCACTCAACACAGTTTTACATGCTTCCTCGCCACCGCAAAGAACAAATTGGCTTACGCAAAGTCGGGTCGTGTTCCGTGTTCATCATGCATTATTCTGGCATATTTGTGCATTATGCCTAGTCTTGCCGGATTTTCCACAGCGCCGACCTTTTGGCTTTGTCCCATTTTCCTGGCCCCTTTTTGTGCGCAACTCCCGCTCTACCTGCTGCTCAGCGTCCTTCTGACGTCCAACAGTGTTTGTGAGAGTTTTGTAGGTCATCGTTGACACAAGCTGGTCAGTATTGAAGTGGATAAGCGTAGGAGCAGAGCTAAACTGGAATAACAAGGGTTGCTGCCTAAGTCCTTTCATGCCTCTCCTGATCAACACTTCCTTTGAACCAACCATTCGTCATCATGATCAATGCTACTTCGAAACAGCCGTCGGCAAATCGGGGTATATTGCAGAGCGGGGTATTAGCGGGGCGGCGAGGTGGCGGATGAGACGCCGCTGCGAGCCAGCCGCAGCTGTATCGTCTACAGCTGTCGGTTTGCTGAGTCTTGCAGTTCCGCGAAGACATTTGGAATACTAACTTAGAGCAGGCTTCAAGAGCCGCCAGGATATGCCAGCCTAGAGAATACTGGACAACCGTGCGAACTGCGAGAAGGTATTTAGTAGCCCAGAGTGTACCAAATAACACGTGTACTACACGCTGTTGCGCGATGCAACTCGATACACCTCGCCTAACTCAATTGTGGTAGGCTTTAGGGAGTGACTTCGGGCTGACCATATTTCCCCAAATGCAGGGCAATGGCGGCGGCTAATGATGCAGCCATGACTCACTATGCGGTGCACGCAGTACGTTTGTGCCTTCCTGTCGTGCAAACGTCCAACCGTGCGTGGCTCGAATAAAAAATTTCTTCTACATACAGAATTCGGGATGGAGAACATTGGGCAGAAGCGATTTTTGGACTTCGACCTCGCCGGAGGTGCTTTCGTGGTCACCGGTGGAGCAAGAGGCCTGGGTTTGGCAATGGCTGAGGCTTTGGTAGAGGCTGGTGGAAAAGGTAGAGTACACAGGTACAGCTGGCTATGTATTAGCGCACTAACAGTACGCCAGTGTATTGTCTAGATCGAGCACCCAGTCCAGACGACGAATATGAGGAAGCAAAAAAACGGGTTGTACCACAGTGGGGAGGCTCGCTCCAATATGTCCAGGTCGATGTAACCGACACGGCGAGCCTGAACGCTTCCATCGAGAGGATAGCGGCGGACAACAAGCGCCTTGACGGCCTCATCGCTGCTGCTGGTATTGTCCAAGTGGCACCGGCTACTGAGTGTACTGTCGAAAACGTCTCACGCGTGATGGACATCAACTACACCGGTCTGTTCGTATCAGCGACCGCTGCGGCACGAGAGATGATGAGATATGGGTGTAGGGGTAGCATCTGCCTCGTGGCATCGATGTCGGGCCTCATTGCCAACAAAGGCATGAATTCACCGGCATACAACTCAAGCAAAGCTGCTGTTATCCAGCTTGCGCGGAGCCTGGCCATGGAGTGGACGGCTGTTCAGTCGGATGGCCGCGGTGGAATAAGGGTGAACTCGCTTAGTCCGGGCCATGTAATGACACCTATGGTCCAGGAAGTCTTTGAGAGTAATCCAGGAATGCGGGAGATATGGGAAAGCGAGAATATGGCACATCGACTGGCAAATCCAGTTGAATTCAAGGGTGCGGCACTCTTTCTATTGAGCAAGGCGAGCTCGTTTATGACCGGGTCTAACCTCGTCATTGATGGAGGCCATACTGCTTGGTAGAGTGGAATGTTCCCAATTGCTTTTTTTTGTGGTCATACTGTAATGGATCTATCCAACTTATGACAGGCCTAGCTCACTATACAATACCTTCGTCTTCAAATCGTGCTTCTGTATTGGTGTCATTCCTGCAATCTGGCTCGCCGTCCCAACTTCCTCAAGCCGCCATGGCTTTTGGGCTTAGCGCCCTGCTATAGTCGCTTGCGTGTGGTCTCAACTACCGAACCTCTCCTCTCCTCCCCTCTCTCCACAACATTACAGGCTGGCCGCTCCGGTGCCGAAATAGTACACCACCTTGTCCATTTCACTGGCCTGTTTTAACGTTACCCCAATGCGTATGCGAAGACGCAACGCCCGCCAGCGATCCCGAACCCATTGTCTGTCTTCCGCCGTCACGGCCTCACAACCAGCGACCATCTGAGGGTAGACGTGGACGACGACCGTACGGCTGGCGAGTGGGACGGTAGCGAGGTAGCTTAGAGCCTTTTCGGCCAGCTCAGCCGAGGACAGAGAAGGAAGCTCGGGGACCGAGCGGTGGAGGTGAAGCAAAGTCGCCCAACGATATGCTTCGGCGGTTTGCAAGGTGTGCTGCACCTGAGCAGTCGGATCCTCCGGCGGCTCGATGTACGTAGGAGGATCCCATGTCTCCAACGCGATTTTGAGATGGTTGGCCTGGCTTATGAGAGCCGGAGAGGTCTTCATCGACCTGCAGACTTTGCGTATGAGGTTCGCCACACGGCCGACCAGCGGGAAAATGGTGTTTGCACATCCCATCAGTGGATCAACTCGGGCGTCAACAGGCATGCCAAAGTCGATACCAAAGCTGGGAATCCCAGGCTCTCCCATGACCATTCGAGGCGCATCGGAAGAAAGGACGAACGTGTTGTCAAAGTCTTTGAACTCGTCGCTGTCGACCGACGTCAGGCGCGCAATGACATCCATATAGACCCAAGCGTTACACAAAAACTTGAGCCGAGCAAGGTCTCCGTTTCGAAGAGGGTTCCGGCGATGGTCGGCCAAGGCTCGCTTGACTAACGCTTGAGCACCCTTTGTATGAGTGTTTCCTGTGATTGTATGCTGGTCCCATGAAAAGCCCAGGGCCAATGCGGTAGCAATCACTGTTTGATCTGTCGTACTGTCGTCCCTGATGCCTTCTTGGATGTATCGGATGCTGGCTGCTTTGTGTTCATGGCCCGCCAGGCGCAGTTGAGGGACGTCTTGCGATCCGTGGTAACAGGTCATTGCTAAAACAGCATGGTACAGAGCGGGCGAGTCCAGTGCCAGCGGCCAGATCAATGTGCGCCATGAGTTCTCTGTGCGGCCATCTATGATAGACAAAATGCCGCATGTAGATTGATCAAAACGAAGAGAGAGCATTTCTGGGCTGTCTTCAGCGAATACTGGCTGGGAATACATAAAGCCCTGCCACTGGTTGGTTGCACCATCCGAGGTGGAGGATCCCGGGGATGACAAAGGAGTCATGTAGCGTGCCGCCCATGCGACTTGCGGGTCCTCCATGGCTTGTCCGGTCCGCAACAGCTCTTCAATGTCATCGTCGACGATTTCGTGGTCATCTGGTAACGGTCTGATATCCAGGAACTCACCGAGCGGAAGATGATAATCATCCGGCATTTGGAAGGGAACATAATCGGTATCGCTGATGCTTACCTCGGCCGTTGGCGCGAGAACCTTGGTGAAGGTGGATGACCCTTCGGCAAATAATCCGTAAGCAACCGCCCCCATAGATGAAGAGCGGTTGAGGACTGTTCGAGGGCTGATGCTCGTGATCGGCACGCTTGCAACATTTTTGAAAAGGGCGTTGCGGGTGCGCTATCAGACGTATGGCCTGCATCTGAGCCTCCCACGATAGGCGAGATGGTCCGACGTTCTTCAGGGCGTTCTTCGACAACAGGGCGCCGTGGTGCCTGCCTCTGCGGTAGGCGCACAATGGCCGAATCCGCGTCCTTGGCGTCGACAGTACCTGTACCACTATCTCTTGACAGTCTTGGTGCCTTGTCGCTGTTTGAAAGGCTCCGCTGTGGAGGTGGTTCAACTTGTGAGTCTTCCCTTGTATCCTTTTGCGCAGCAATCTGTAGTGGTGGTGGTGGTGAGGCTGGATATTTAGTCAGCATCAATCACCTGTCGGCCTAGAAAAGACGGCCGCGTTCATAACTTGCCTCGCTTCTGACGATCAATGTTCACTTTGACGTTGGTCTCCTCAAACGGACGCCATTTGAAGTCTTTCCTGTAACCGCCACATCTGACCTTGCGTTTCGCGCACTGCTGACATCCTGGTTTTTCTTCGCCGCATTTCAGTCGCTTGCCCTTACATGTAACGCACCCTACAGAGTCACCCAATCAGTACATGTCCGGCTTCCCTTCTTCGCACTTGCGGCGAGGCTCTGTTGAAGATACCTTCAAAGAGCACTGATAGATATACCGTTGCGACTCTTCGACTGTTTGGGCTTAAGCGCCCCGTCCGCAGTGGTGGCGGCCGATTGCTTGCGCGGAGGGGCCGTCTTGTTCGTCGTCAAGCTCTGCCTGCGGGTAATTTTGGTCACGGGCGGCTGGTCGTCTCGCGGCGGCTGTGGTGGGCTCGGACTGGCTCTCAGGAAGACGGAGGGCGAGGGGTTGTGAAAGTCCTCAGCCATCAGTCTGTGCTTTCCGCTCGTGGCGGTGCGCAATCGCACGGATGTTGTCAGTACATGGCAGGACTACGTCGCAGCCTCGAGGCAAGGAAGCAGGCGATACTACGACTAAAGTATAAGGTTCCTCCGTCACTGTCTGCCCTATCGCCCCGATATACACTACCTCGCGGTAATGGTACGTAAATACGCTTAGCACTATCTTATCCCTCCCAGCCAGCTATCAGCCGCCTGCGGTGGAGATGGCGCGTACCACGGCCAATGATCGCTGTGCAGACGCCCCTGCCGGCGGCTCATGCGCCGATGACAAGCCATATTGCTTCTACTGCTTCCATGGTATTGCTCCCATGTGGCCAGCACCACGTCACGCGCTGATCTTGACAGTTCCACTAGAAGGTTGACCGGGTCATGATATCGGAACACCCCATGAATGCCTTCGCTCCTCAACCGCCTGTAGCCGAGATCGGGAGGGGCAGCGAGAGGCAGCAGTGTGGAAGAAGGGACGCGAGGATAGTTCTAGCGTAGGTGCGGCGGGCTACGCTCCGGCTCGCCGAATGATGGTGGACTTGGCCCTGGTTCAGGGAGTAATGCACACCTTTTCGGTTCAAGCCCGTTCCAAGGGGATAGCGGACGAGACCTCAGACTTGCGGGCTGAAGCTTTTGGTTATATCGACGTGAATAGAGAGTGCCGAGGTTATAGCAGCTTTCTGCCAAGAATTCATTGGTAATTCTGGATATCCGGCTGATGAGGGAGATGACGTGGAAAAGGGGGAGGAGGGACTTCACTCCGCTGGACTACCAACTAGCCAGATATCCAGGGTCCCGATAGATTCCTGGCAGAAAGCTGGGTGAACCAATGTCCACCACAATCTTTTACTAAACCGGAGTGTAGTCCGCCGCCCCGACGCTAATCAAATAAGTTTATTCTTGTTTGACATCGGATGTCGGTTCCACGGTAATATCATTGCATCATTCGGCAGCTTTGAGCCCATTGGCGCAGACTCGACTTGTCTGGCTCTTGGCCGGATCGTCTGAGTCACTTCTTATCGTCGGGTGTGTTGGTGTTCGTGCTGAATGCTAGTACCGCTCGTGTCTGATCTCTTCTCAAAAATGGATGTCCCTGATTTCCATATCAGCTAATTTACAGCAATCTCATCAGTCAATCAGACTTGATGCTGGGTCAAACGCGACTGCTAAAGCAAGAATATATGCGACTTATCGAGTTCCTACGCGAATCTACATTGCCAGCGATACCGAGCCCGGCCTACTCTACGCACTCCCTTCGATCTTCCATCGTGCGAAAAATAACCCTGGAGTCATTAAACCTACAAGGGGTTGTCCCAAGGAATCGATTCGTCTCCTTTCAACATAGGCTAGGCAGGCAACGGAAATTCTGCGCTCTCATCACACTCTTTCTCTAGACAGAGGCATCCGGCAGCCCGTATGCCGTGGGACCAGAACGACGTGGAGCAATGGGTTTCGGCCACCATCGAAGACGGTCGAATCCCGCACAATCCAGCTCGCATGCTACTGGCCGCAGTTCGCTCCAGGTCTACGCTAGTGGCTTTGTGCCCAGTCTGCCCGGACGCGACAATTTTCGCTGATTCGAGTTTGGCTTCTACATTTTTCGATACTTTCCAGCAACAGATGAAGTTCGACAGACTTGAAGTTCTTATCGTGCGGTCACCTTGCAGCACTCACGACGACGGACAGGGAGGTTTTCTACCACTCGAAGATAGGGAACTGTTCGAGGAGCATGCAAAGTACCTTGCAAGATTCGCGTTGGAAGTCACAATCCTAATGACTGGAACGACAAGTCTTCAGCTACATGGAGTCACCCGACAGAAGCTGCTGGCAAGTTGCGAACAGCTCTGCGCCTGCTGTGTAAACATTGCAAGTGACGGTAAACGGATTGATATCGTCAGGGGAAAGAACCCTCAGTTGGGCGCAAGTAAGAAGCGGGTCAACGTATGTGTGCCTTATGTTTGATAGTGACCCGCTAACGTCCGTAGCGTTCACCTCAAGCACGTGAAAGGGACGTCTCTGCCGCCCAAGATGCCAAATACCATTCTCCAACGCTTCTACACTTTGGTTTGATGACGCCTCTGAGCTATCGTCAGCCATAATAGGTCGATTTCATTCCTTCGGGTCGCTTTACATTTGTGTTGTACGGGCCACGATTGAAGACAACATTTTCACTTCAACTATGCTGTACCCTCGAGTGGCTCCCATAGTTTTTGATAACGTAAACCGTGGGGTAGCGATGCACGCGGGGTAGAGATGGATTCGTCATGCAGTTGGTGCTCTTCAACCTCTTTCACCACCCACCATGGATGTCGCATTGCCTGGGCCGATACAGTACAGTGAAGGTGATGTACAGGCGGCCATCTTAGCCATCAAGAACAAAGATTATCCCTCAGTCCGCAAAGCAGCCATCGCATTAAATGTCCCATACCCCACCTTGCTCGGTCGCATGTCAGGCCGCAAATCACGCTCTGCAGCCCACGAAACCGAGCAGATACTCTCGCCAACTGAAGAAAAGACTCTGTCGCGATGGGTCACTTGTCTTACACGCGGCGGATTTCCTGCATCCCCTGCCTTAGTCGTTGAAATGGCCGAGGAACTGAGACGCGGTCGCGTCCGGATTTCCAAGGCTGAGCCACAACCTTTGCGACCCATAGGTGAAAGATGGCTTGATCGCTTCAAAAGTCGCAATCCCGAGATCGCGGGCATATGGACGCGACAGATTGACGCTGCACGCTTCAAAGCGACGAACTACGATGGGGTGAAGAGATGGTTTGACGCAGTGACAGAGCTTTGGACGCAGCACCAATACGCTGCAGACCACGTTTACAACATGGACGAGTCTGGGTTCGCGGTTGGAGCGAGTCAGTCATCAAGAGCTCTGGTCAACATTCGCGAAGCAAGCAGTTGGAAGCAGATAGGCAGCAGACAAGAGTGGATAACTGTGATCGAGTGCGTGGGCGCTGCTGGCACAGCTATACCACCTCTGCTCATATTCAAGGCAAAACACACCAATGATGCCTGGATCCCTGCGCAAGCACCTAGAGATTGGCGCTTCTCAACCAGCAGCAGTGGCTGCACGTCTGACAGCCATGGCTATGAGTGGTTGACTCGTGTTTTCGAGCCTCTGACCAGGCCGCAAGACCCTACCACACGCAGACTTCTCATCATGGACGGCCACAGCAGTCATGTCACAGCCAATGTCATCGCATTTTGTATGGAGAACGCTATCGACTTACTGATACTACCTCCGCACACTTCCCACATTCTCCAACCACTCGACGTTGGTGTGTTTGCGCCGCTCAAGCGCGCTCTGGCTTCCAACACAGACGCCGCTCTTCGACTCGATGCGGGGCGCATCGCACAGGTACAGTGGGTGGAAATGTATATTCGCGCAAGACAAAGAGCCCTCAACAAGCATAACATTCTAAGTGGATGGCAGAGTGCTGGGTTGATGCCATTGAGTCCAATTACTGTCCTTGGGAAGCTGCCTGGCAGTACCACTCCCTTGGCTGCACCACTGCACACACCACCCCAACACCTTGATCTAGACATCTCGCTTCTCAACAGCTCGCCGCCAGATGGTACCGAGCTAAGGCAAGCAACTTCGCTACTGAATACCACAATGCAAGCTTGTGCCGAACTTCCATCTCCAGCAAAGCGTTTTACAGAGCGCATGACCCGCGCCTTTGAAGCTGCAAGCAGTGAGAATGTCACTCTGAGAAAACAGGTCAAAGAGCAAGCCGAGCTTCTTCATGCGCGAAAGGCTCGGAAAAAGGGTAAGAGAGTAGCGCTGAAAGGCCGGTTCGTGTTCAGCACTCAGGAAGTGCTAGATATTGCAAGGTCAGCAGAAGCAGAGTCCTCGAAGAAAAAGTCGACTACCACATCGAAGAAACGTAAAGTGAAGAAATCCTTGGAGGCAGAAGCGAACAGAGAGCTTGATGTTGTGTTAAGCGATTCGGGATCAGACTGTATTGTTGTTTCGATGCGTGGGTGATTTAATTGTGTCGCGAATCGCATAGTGAATCCATCTTTACCCCGCGTGCATCGCTACCCCACGGTTTACGTTATTTGTAGCAACAGAGTCAACGCAGTGGAATTTGAGCGAAGATGGGCAGTGCGCTGAAAGACTTCGATGGCATCTTTCGGCACATACAACGGTACAGAATCATCGTTTGCAGATCGTGTGCTTTCGCCGTCGTACCGCAGCAGATCGATCGTCACTTGCGTGAGCATCACCCGCAAATCGATAAATAGAAGCGTAGCCGCGTTGCAGAGACGGGAACGGCATTGGAAGCAGTGGCACACAGCAAAGAAGATGTCAATTACCCGCAAGCGAATGAAGAACCGATTGAGGGACTGGAGGTCTTCAAGGACGGGTTACAGTGTATGGGACAATGAGACGGCAAGCCGTGCGGTTACGTCTGCCGAACGGTGTTCGGAATACAGAAGCACTGCCGACCGGAACACGGCTGGGTGAACGAAAGAGGCCGTGGAGGAAACGTGCGGAAGAAGGGGAAGCAAGCGCTCAACCGCATGTGGGAGGACAAACGGTTGTGTCAGCGATTTTTCGAGTACCGGCAGTGACAACGATATTTTGTCGTTTCGCAAGGGAGGCCGGATCAGGAAGACGAACAGGTGGAAGGAGAGGGTGAGGGTGAGGATGAGGAGACGATCGACGCGGACGCAGGACTACGAGAAGTTCTGCGAGAGGGCCGAGCGAAGGTAGAAGAGGAACGACAGCGGCAGACGGTAGACGGTAGCTTCAAGCGATACGTCGCGGATCCGTGGCTCGAGTTTACGGGTTGGCATAGGCACTTGCAGGGATTTCAGTGGGACGATCTTCTGGGTTTCGTCGAGTGGACCGCTAGGGAGCGAGCGCAAGAGCAGAGCAAAGGAGGCAGAATGTGGTCCGCGTGCGAGAAGAGGACGAAGGGGAAGAAGAGCTGACGAGAGCGTGCAGGGGGACGAGGTCGGTGGTGCGGAAGGCATTCGAGGTGTGCAGGCCGGGAACGACGGGAATAGCGATCTTGGAGTACGTGAACAGGAAAGAGGCAGCGGGCGATCAGAGCATGAAAGCGTTCGATGGCAGCCGGAAGCCGAGATCGATCAAGAAGTACACGGAAGTATGGCTGAAGATCTTACGGTACATCTGGCGGACGGCAGCGAAGGAGAACCGACCGAAGTACACGTTGACGGATCGACAACGAGGGTGTCTATCAGAGCTTCACGCGGCAACGAGGGAGGAGATCGAAGGAGAAGAGGAATGGGGAAGCAGGCAAGGGAACGAAGGGAGAGAGCGACTAGAGGCAACAGAAGGGGCGTGTTTGAGGTTTTGGCTCGCGATGTTCGATCACGAACTGCAAGACGACGAGTACGAGAGCGGGATCCTAAGCGGGCTGGCGGTGTCGGGCATGTCGCCGAACGGCGGGAGGAAGTGGAGGTCGGCACTCTTGTACACACCGGATCTGTCGGGGATGGTGACAGTTCTGCGAGCGTTGGTGGTGTACAGTGCACGAGAACGAAGGCAGGACGACATCGACGAGGGGATGTCACAGGGCTTGAAGCGGGAAGAAGCCGAAAAAGCGACGTCGACGGTGTTGCAGAACGTAAAGGTGTCGGTGCACGAGTTCATGACACTCACGGCATACGGAGGCAGGGCGACACCGTTGAATCACATTATGCAACAGCGGACGTACGGCAGGAGGATACGGGAGTCGACGAAGGCGAGCACGAGAGTGGCGTGGGCCGGGGACACGAGCTTGATCGACAAGGTGGCGTTCTCGATCGAAGACATACGGGCTGTTTCATTTGGGCTGCGAGAGACAGCACAGAAGCGGTTGCTCGCAGATTTAATATTCGTCGGCGAGAACGGGGAGGAGGGGGAGGGGCTACCGCCGCTACAGCTCGAGAAGATAGTGGACGACATGGGCTGCACCGACGAAGGGTGGAGCTTTCTCGCAGACGGTAGGAACAAATTCGCGGTGGACGGGGAGGAATGGCTGGCAGGGCGCGTGTTCAGGGAGACGAGATTGAGGGAGAGGTTCTTACGGAAGGGCCGGGCGGGAGAGGAACGTAAAGGGAGGGCAAGGTGGAACGAAAGAACGGTCGAGGGTTACTTTCGTCAGTGCGTCAGTTCAAGGAGGAGCTGTTCACGTTGGCACATCTGTCGGCAGGGGCGCCGGCAAGAGGGACTGAACTGATCACGGTGATGCACCGGAGCCCGCAGCAGGGCAGAGGGGAGAGGGGGGTGTTTGTGGATGACGGGATGGTGGTGTTTGCAACATCGTATCCCAAGAATTATCAGCACAGCAAGACGAAGAAAGCGATACAGCGATATCTGCCGGAAGAAGTGGGAGAGCTGCTGGTTTACTATCTGTGGTTGGTGGAACCGTTCGTTCGCATATTGCAGATGGCGACGAGGGATCGAGTGGAGTGGTCAGGCTATATCTGGGAGCCGAAGAACGAAGAGGGGTGGGGAGAGGGAGGGGGCAGCAGCGAAGGGGAGGAGAGTGACGACGAGGAAGAAGGCGTGCAGAGCGAGGGAGAAGGAGGAAGAGAGGAAAAAGGATGCGTGAGCGTGGAGGACGGGCTGGCGAAGCAGGCGAAGCAGGCGAGCAACGTGGACGGGTTCTGGGGAACCGACAGGGTCAGGAATACACTGAAGAGGGAGACGGGCAAGCGCATTGGCGCAAGCATCGGCACTTCAACATGGAGGCAAGCGTACGCAGCTCTTCAGAGGCGATACACTCGCGACATCAGGGTTTTCAAGTCGGTCAACCGGTGGTACGACGAGCAAGAGCGGAAGCAAGACAAGGACATGGAAGACGGGTCCGACCCGGAAGAGGACATGGCGGCCCGACAGGCATGTCACACGCGGCGAATGGAGGAGATGATGCACGGGCTGCTGCACGGAGAGTGGCGGGCAACGACGACGTCGGAACGGGAGGGTTTCCGGCGAGTGAGTCGGGACTGGCATCGATTGATAGGGTGGCCGTCAGCGAAAAGAGGGAAAGAGGGCGACGAGAGGGTGCGGCAAAGGGTGAAGCTGGAACAGGAGCAGGCGGCAATCAAGAGGGAGGAGAAGATGAGGGGCGTCGACATCGAGCATCAGCTGCGGTTGATGTACAGGGATGAAGCGGAGTTTCGAGGCATACAAGAGGAGGCGCTGAAATCGATCGTCAAAGCAGGGAAACGGAGAGTTCTAGTGGTGGCAGGCACAGGCAGCGGCAAGAGTCTGCTGTTCATGCTGCCGGCAGCGGGATCGGAAGACGGACTGACGATCGTGGTGGTACCGACGCTGTCGCTGCAGGAAGACGTCAAACGGCGTTGCGAGGTGGCGGGCATCAGGTGCGCAGCGTGGAGTGAAGGTGGCACGGAACGGTACAGTTGTCAGATCATGGTGGTGATAGCGGAAGCGGCGGTGACGATGGCGTTTGCGAGGTTCATCGACGTAAAGAGGGCATCGCGGCAGCTGGAGCGAATCGTGATCGACGAGTGTCACACAGTGCTGGAATCGACGGAGGAGTGGCGACCGGAAGTACGACAGTTGCGGGAGATGGGGGGGTAAAGGTACGCAGGTGGTGTTTCTGACAGCGACGCTACCGCCGGCAGACGAGAGCAGATTCTTCGATGTGGTCGGGCTGGAAAGAAGGGCGACGACGCTGATCAGAGAGTCGACGAGGAGGACGAACGTTTCATACCGGGTGTTAGAGTACGAGAAGGGGAAGCTGGAGGAGGTGTTGCAACGTCTGGTGAGGGAGAAGACGGCGGGGGAGGAAGAGGAGGAAGGGAAGATAGTGATATACTGCAAGACGATCGCGGAGACGAAAGGAATGGCGAAGGTGCTAGGATAAGAAGTTTTGGCAAGTCTGCTTGATGTGGCATGGAGAGCTCTGGATGCCCGAGCGAGGCAGACCTTGACTGCTTTAGTACGATCGTCGCTCTCTGGGGCAGCCTCTCACTGAAGATGTTCTGGCTCTGGAAATGTTGGAGGGTGGTACAGGCACAGCACCAACCAGCTTGTCCGCCATTTTCACCCCCTGGTCGGCAGCTGATCGGAATTCTCAAGACAACGAAGAGGGGGTGATAGCTACCCTGACGGAGCGGGAAGCGTATGGCGATGCAACGGCCCTAGAGACTCCCTCTACTGCCACCAGGACCACGAGTAGAGCGGAAGAGGCTGGCGATACGGAGGTTATCTTGCACAAGGAAACGATGGGGGAGGTGGGCGATGGGTTGTTCAATGATCTTGATCTCGATGATAGCTTAAGCCAGGAGATCTGAACTGTGTCATCCAACGCGTTTGACTTGTATCTAACTAAGAATTGCGTAATCAGTTTCGCGCCTTGAGTCTCGCCTTCTTCGGGTGGTAGCATTTGGTGAAGGCAACAGTCTACCGTGAGAGCTATGTCACATTTCGCGCAATCGTCCCGAACGAATAGGGTGCGGAACAGCACGTTGATATATGCTTTGCTTCTGGACGCCGGTCGCCTCACGTGATGCTAGGATTTCAGTACCTCCGATTCTCCGAAAGTTTTCGTATTCTGCCAAGCCATGGGACTAGCCGTCTTGCAAGTTGCCTCTCATCTATATTGAGAACCGTCAGTGTACGACGCGAAGTGTTTCATAATACTTACGATAAATGAACTGGCAAAGAGGTACTGGGACTCGTGGCTTCGAGGATGATGTCTATATTCGATCAGACCTGTAGTGTATAATGAACTGCAACAGTAGTCCTGATGTATTGGTCAAGCATTTGACCAGGCGTTCAAGAGTTATTGCATTGCGGCCTATGAATCCCAATTTCGTCTCAAAACGAGTGAGAGCCATGGCAGCCTGAGAAATCCGAAAACTTTCGGAGAATCGGAGGTAGGACGGTCCTACTGAAATTCCTTGGCACTTCGCTTCTTCGGTCGCTTCACGTGATGCTAGGAATTCAGTTGGACTGTCCAACTGAAATCCCTTGGCACTTCGCCTCTTGTCCCCTATCTGGTTTCGAAAGCCCTGTAGGAAAACACGGTCGACGGAGACAAGGATATTCTCGCCTTTAGGTGTAGAGCAATCAGACCTGCTCAGCTGGGAATATTGAGGCCAGCCCAAAGTTGAAGAACAGCTCGCTACAGCATGCGCCGGGCTCGATCACTCTTGCGCCGTTGGAACGTTGGCTTAGCTCTCCCGCGCTGCCGAAACGGGCCGCCCGCTATGCTACTGCGCTCACGACAAAGGGGGCTTCCTTCCACCATCGGCTGGTGCCAAATTCTCAGCCTACCTGTCAAAAGCGCCATTGATGTAGCGTCGCCGCCCTCTGACTTGTCACCATCGGGCTTCGAGGGAGGGAAGCAGTATTTCTCCGGGATCTACCTTGCTCCCGGACTCTATACACGATGTCATCGCTGCAGTCGTCCTCGATCCCCTTCAACGTCTGTCGGACCTCTCGAAAAGCTAGAACTACGTGAAGCGAGCGGCGTTCGGGAACAAAGCATATATCAACGTCCAGTTCAGCACCCTCGCCATTTGGAATGATTGCGTGAAATATGATATAGCTCACACGGTACACCGTTGCAGTCACCAAATGCAACTACCCGAACAAGAAGGCGAGACTCAGGGCGGGAGACTGATCACGCAATACTTATTTAATCACAAGTCAAGCGTGTTGGGTACACATTTCGGATCTCTTGGCTCAAGCGATCATCGAAATCGAGATCGATGAACAACCCGTCGCCCACATCCCCCCATCGTCTCCTTCCGCAAGATCACATCCGCATCGCTAGCCACTTCCGTTATACTTGTGATCCTGGTGGTAGTAGAGGGAGCCTCTGGGGCCGCTGCATCGCCATACGCTTCTCGCTCCGTCAGGTTAGCTATCACTCCATCTTCGTTGTCTTGAAAATTGCGGAAAGTTGCAGACCAGCCAGTGAACATGGCGGACAAGCTTGTCGGTGTTGTCCCAGTACCACTCTCCAATATCTCGAGAGCCAAACCATCTTCGGGGAAAGGCTGACCAGCGAGCGCCAACCGTACTATGGTATTTAAAGTCCACCTCGCGCTGTCATCTAACGCTTTCCATGCCGCGTCAAGCAGACCGAGCAATGCCCCAAGGACTTCGGACGGCATATTTAAGATGTCTCTGTCGGAAACGCATTGCGGCGGCAGAGCCAAGAAGGCACAGTCACCACCGAAGAGGTCTCGCACTGCGAGCCACTGCCTCCCTTCCTTCAGCCGGTCGCGCAGCCTGATACAATCGGCATACGCCGCCGGGTTCGTTTCCTTGTCTTCCGGCTTTTCAATCGTATCGAGATGAGGCCAGACGGCGCGGAAGAGGCGGAGAGTTGCACTTCTAGCCTTGGTAATGTCGCTGTCACACGGAATCAGCGCGTTGTTGGCGTGTCGAACGCTGAAACCAGGGTGAGGGGCACCGAGATCGAAATCGGATTCCAGGCATTTGTCTCTGCGCCTGCCGTCTTTACGCACGTTGTACACAAAGCGCTGGAGCTCTTTGATACCTTCATCGCTGCCGAGACAAAGTGCTGCATGGATCATCTTTGTCTCTTGTTCACGTGGGAGCGAATCAATGATACTGTCCCTCTGCCCCGCATCCCAGACGGCTTTCTCGGTGTTTCGAGCCCGGGTACCAACTGGTCTGGCGAACAAGCTCGAGAATTGAACCGAGAGAAGCGGTAGTAGACGTGGGCGACGATGTCCTAGGTCGCGGAGTTGTCTCAGGACTAACTCCTCGTTTGGGCGAGTCGTCCGTGGCTGCGCCATCCTCGCTCCTACTGCGCTTGTTCGGGCGGTCTTTCAGGGTCGAGCATCCGAAGGCTTCACTCTTCTCAAGAGGTCGCTTCCTCCCTCCCTTGGGAGTCCCGTCTTCTTCTCCAGCCAACCTTTCCTCTTCGCCAGAACCTATACTTCTTTCCTCTCCCTCTTTGTGATCCATCTCTCCTGCTTTCCAAGTCCTCCTTGCTCCCTCTTGATTATTCGCTGCCACTCGCTTTTTCATTACCTCCCTGTCTTCTCGCCCTTTGTCACAAATTCCCTTTTTGTGGTCCGCTTTCTCGTCATCTTCTTTCCTTTGCTCTTGCTCGTCTTTATCTGCATCCTCTTTCCCTCTTGCATCGTTATGACGAGTGAGAGAAAGAGAGAGAGAGAGGGATTTATCTCTCGCTTGACCAGCAGACGTTCTCATTGGCTACACAAAAGCCAACGATAAGAAGCGATTGAGATCAAGTCGTAAGAAGGCGAGTCATTGCCGCATGTGACGAAACTTACGCATCCGTGATCGCGGCTGCGCGGGAGAATCCGGCCTCCACGCTAGCGCCTACACGTGTAGGTGAACATGTAACATGAGGGAGGACCATGGAGCATGATGATGAGGAAGGTACATGGAGCATGAGGACCCTCATGTCCACCTACACGTGTCATGTAATGACAAACGCTGATGTCGTGCTGATGTTCTGCCAAGCGTCTCAACGGGCCGGTGGCGAAAAGCGTATGACGATGAGAGACGTAAGTTTGCACTTTTTTTTTTTTGTGATGGGTGCGCCTCAAGAAGATCCTGCCCATACCGCCAATGCGAGACTCTGGGTGCTCGACGTTGAGACGTTGGTAATGTAGGTATCACTGAACGTTTCGGCCCGCTATTGCTAAAGGGGGTAGAGGTGTATAAGGGACTTCACACACCCCTTCAGAACCTAAGGCGGTATTTGATAAGGCTTGTCTTTGTCCATTGATATAGAACTACCTCCTCAGCGTTTCCACACGCATCACGACTACGTCTTAAAGCATTGCGGCTCGCACGAGTAGCACGAAGTCAAGACACTTAAGCTCCATCTCGCTAAGGCCACTTTTAACGTCCCGTCTCTGCTGACGTGGCAAACGCGAATGCAGGTGGCCTGATCAGAATTTGCCCCTCGTTTCCTAGAGCAAAGCTGACATGGTCGGAGAGCTCACACGCCCCGCTCACTTTCCATCGCATTGTCTACTTGACCGCAAGTGACTTACTTCAAAGGCAGCCTTGTCCAAAGGTGGTTATGCAAAGCTTCAGATGGTTGACGGAAGGATTGTAGGTGAAGCTGAGAATGTGATCCACGTGTTGTTATTGCCTCTTACTAGGATCTTAATGTGGCTGTGTTTGCGAGCGTCTTTCATCGTCCACAGCAGCTTCGATGTCTCCGTCGGCGTCCAGCGGTATGGGAACGGTGCTCCGCTCCAGCAGGGCTTCGCATTACTAGACATGAGAGCTCTGGCGCGAATCTCCTCGGGCTTTGTCATGCGGTAAAGGGTGACCAATCCTTCACCAATGGTTTGGGGGGCGACAGTGGGCGAGGCTGTCTGTGTATCTGCAAATATTGTGTGGCACCGATGAGCAGCGTGCCTATTCCCGGTGTTCGATTCGCGTAGAGATGATCCCGTTCTGTTCGAAGACATGCCGGCGTGGGACGTCGCAGACATTGGCAGGTGTTTTGATGAACCTGCCCCCGGTCCATCGGTGGCTGTGTATTGTTGACTGTTGCTGAAAAGTGTCTGGGCTCAGTCGCCGTACCCGCTGTGTGTTCCTTGTCCAAGTTGTTGAGGTCTCTTAGCTCTGTCAACTGTTGCCAGTAACAGGTTCGTAGCCGGCACCATGTACAGGTGGACCTCGTCGCCGGGCCCTTTGGTATCGGACATCTGTATTGCTGGCGAAGCGAGAATACAGAATGCGACACGTGACCATCGTACGATAGTGGCGTGACGAGCGACATGCAGCATATGAGATGCGTGCCACCCGTCCTGCCTTGTCTCACTTCTTTCTTTTTTTTAAAAAAAAATCATATTGTATACAAGCTGTTCAGCTTATGACAAGCCCGGACTAATCCCTAGACGAATCTCTTGGTCTTCTATCTGTGCTCCTGCGTTGGTGTCATTCCTTCGATCCTGCTCGCCATCCCGACTTAGTCGCCACGGCTTTTGGGCTCAGCGCCCTCATACTAGCTTGTCTTTGGTTTTGCCACATCCTCTCTCGCCGTCTGCACTCATCTCGCCTCCTCCCTGCTAAAGTGTTCTCATCGTCCGTGTCCCCCCGGTCGAGCAGACCAACGTCCCACTCGTCGATCTCTTGTGTGTTGTTCGCCTCTGTCTTTTTGCCGACTGCTGTGCACTCGATGAAACGCAATACTGCCTCGACCGCTGTCTCCCCGAACAGGGCCAGTAGGTCTTGCTCATTCCTTCTCGCCGATATCTTGATCTTCTTCGCTTCGAGGGCACGCAGCATCTGCTCTCGCTCTCTTCTCCATTTGCGACACTTGAGCATCAGGTGTGCCACGCTCTGTCTGCTGTCATTACACCACCAGCATCGGGCGTTTTGCACTCTCTTTGTTCTCATCAGATGCACGCCTGTCACGGCGTGCCCCGACTTCAACTGCAGGTATCGCGTTGCTACCGCTTTGTTCGCGTCTCTGATGTGCTTGTTCAGCTTGGGTTATTGCTTCCCGCTTACCTTCACCTATTGTTGCGCGTAGGAGATCGATGCGGAACGCATGTGTCGCGGTTGTTGTCGTGCTGCCCGACTTGCCAAAGCATCGGCAATACTCGCCCCTTCAGCCTCTGCGTCGACAGAGATTGATGACAGTGTCAAACCGTATCCTTGCGCTTTAAGCTGCTTGGTTTGGTTTACGGTCTGCTTCACCAGCGATGGCATCCACCGCCAGAGCCTGGTGACCGCTATGACAGCTTCTCGCGAAGTCGTCACAATCTCTGCGTTTCGCTTTCCCATCTTACGCAGGCTCGAGCAAGCTTCTTCCACCGCCATGCTGACAGCGAACAGATCTGCATCCACGACGGTTAGATATCTGCCGAGTGACGCTGCCTTTGTTCTCCAGCAGCCTTGCGCTTCCCACGCGACGCCCGCTCCGAAGCTGTTGCCTTCCGTGGTGCCGTCCATGGCTTTTGCGAACAACGTGAGCCGCTCTGGCTGTCCTCCACTTCTCCGTTGTGTCGTTGTAACGTCCGGGAACCCTGACCTCGATGCCTGTTTCCGACGAGCCCAGATCCTCGAGGAGGCCGAACCCGTATTCAGTGTCGTAGGCCAGCTTCTTAGCTATTTGCTGCGCCAGCCTGCCCCGAATGTACGGTGCGTTTTGTCGGGACTGAGCCAGCCGACGCTTGACAAGCGGTCTACGGCTCCTTCGTGTCTGTACAACTGGCCCATCCGAAAGTTTGGTGGCAACAGCTGATGAGTCGGGTGGTCTTGTGCGGCAGCAAGAGCTCGCACGGCAAACCGCGTTTGGCGATTGTCCAGCAGTTGTCCAGCACGTGGCAAGCAAGCTGCCGCGAGCAGGGTGTGGATCGGTGTAGACGGCAGCATACCAGTGATAGCTCGTGCTTGACTGTTCAGTAGTACCTGCAGACGCTTGGAACGGTCTTGCTGTCCCCTCCACCATACCTCAGCTCCGTAAGGTGCGACCGAGTTGACGGCTGCCACCACTACTCTCCGCATTAGTCGCACGGTCAAGCCGCCACGACTGCCACTGAGACCCTTTATCCTTTGCAAGGCACCTTTGGCACTCACCAGTCTCTTGTCGAAGTGTGACTTGAAAGATAGTTTCGGGTCTAGCCAGAAGCCTAACCATTTAGTCGCCCCGCGGTTGATGGGAAGCTCGTGCTGTCCGATACGCAACGATGTTTCTCTGCTTTCCTGAAGCACCCTGCGCTGTTTGCTGAAAACTACGACTTCTGTCTTGCTGATTTCGAACTCGACTTTGTTGCGGTTCCCCCACTCGACTGTATGTTGCGCAATGCTCTCGAGTTCTCTAGCGCCTTCGCCCAGCTTTCCGCTGCACTCCAAGACAAGGCCTATGTCGTCTACGAATGAGATCGCTTCCAAACTTGGATGCATCTCTTCGAGCGACGAGAACATCGCGCTTATCGATAAGTTGAACAATACGGGCGAAGCTGGTGAGCCCTGTGGCAGGCCAGCTTGGATGTCATGCGTCTCCCCCGTCCTGCCATCGATGACTAGCATCGCTCGCCTGTCGGACAAAAAAGAGTTGACCCAGCGAACGATGTTGCCAGCGATGCCAACTTCGATCAGACGCTCGAGCAGGCGTTGCTTGTTCACTCGGTCGAAGGCGCCTTTGACGTCCAGCAGTAGGGTGAGCACTACCTGCTTCCGTTCCCACGCGTCTTCCACGAATGACACAAGTCTTGCGACAGCGTCGGACGTGCTTCTGCCGTGGCGGCAGCCGAACTGTCCTTGGTGAAAAACATCATTCTTCTCGCAGTAAGATGCGATCCACGTAGCTGCTACCTTCTCTACCACTTTCCCCAGGCAGTTCAGCAGGCTAATAACGCGGTAGGCTCTTGCGACGGTGTAAGTAGGCTTGCCCTGCTTTCGCAGCAGGATGCCTTTGGCAATCTTCCAGCAGTGTGGGTGGTATCCTGCGGTGATGCACCCTCTGATTAGGGCCACTACTCTATCGGCATCCCACTGCCACAGCAATCTGAGCGCGCGAAAACCGAGCTTGTCGACGCCTGGTGCTTTCTTGACCGACTGTGCGAAGAGCGCTTCTTGCACGTCTCTTTTTCCGACCTCCGCTATTGTGTTTGGAATGAGGTTGTCGGCGTTTGTACTCGCTTGATAAGGGAAAGCTTGTTTCATGAAGATGCCTTCTTTTGCTTCTGCTGACGCCGCCATGCCGATCAGCTCTCCATCATCCCCAATTATTTTGATTGCTGGGGTGTATGAAGGCGTTTGTGGCTTGGTGTACCGGAGCGCACGCCAGCACCGATCGCTGTCAGTAGTAGTCTCAGCCTCTTCGTCGGTCGGTAGCACGCCTTCTAAGAAGCGCTCCCAAGCTTCTCGTTTCGCGCGTCGGATACAACTGTAGTACTCGTTTCTGATCCGGCGGTAATCCGGTTGCGAGGAGGGATTCTCTCGTAGCGCTCGTTTTGCTACATTGAACTTCTTCCTCTCCTCCTTGACTTCGTCCGTCCACCATCGTTTCGATCGGGCGTGTACAGGTTTTGGCGGCGCGTGCCTGTCCAAGACGGTTGTTAGGCTGTCTTGTATCCACTGCGCTTCAGCTTCGAGGTCGTCTTCAGTGGCTTCTGCAGCAATGCGTTGTCTGCTCTCGGAAACCTGCCTCCAGTGATCGGTTGCTTGCTTGAGTCGCTCTCCATCGGAGCAAAGCTCGTCGATGTTCCAGTTCGACATCGGTCTCGCTTCTAGTCCGCTCGCCTGCGAGCTGAGTGGACTCCAGGAGAAGATTATGACCGCATGATCTGAAGGTGTCGCAAAATCCTCGTCAATGTACCACGTCTGCAGCGCCCCAACGCTCGGAGTGCTGAGTGTCAGGTCAATTACTGACTTGCTTCGTGGGCCGCATCTCGTCGGCTGGTCGGTGTTGTTCACGATCAGGCTGTAATCTCCGATGAGGTCTTCGGTGGCGCCGGCGTTGTGACGGCCCTCCACCCACGGGTCCCACGCGGGACTTCGGGAGTTGAAGTCGCCTGCCAGAATCGTCCTTCCTTGGACCAGCTGTCGGAAGTCGATGCGGTTGATCGCATACCCGCCGCCATCCATTCTTGCTCTGTTGTAGATGTTCACCACCCTTGTCATTCGCACCTTCTGCCGGCGCTGCGTTTCCCAGATGTCTAAGCACTGCACGCAGGGGTGGTCGATAAGGTCAGTTCTTTCTTCGAAGATGTACGTGTCCAGTACGTCTACACGGATAGCCAGCGCCACCCTTGTCTCTCTCTTCTCGCCTTCCGGCCAGCGTATCTGGAAACCGGGGTGGCTGATCTGATGCTTGCGGCCTACGTATGGCTCCTGCAGGATTACCACCTCGGCCCGCCGCTCGATGGCTGCCTCCAGAGCTGCCGTCGTTGTTGCTGCCGTGCTGTTGCAGTTATGTTGTAGCACTATCATCACTAATGGCCATTGGGGTTATGCTTCGCTGTCTCGGGGTCGGGGAGGAAGACTCTACGTCCGATTCGATGTCCATCTCAAAGGTCATGGATTCTTCGTTCCATCCTGCCGCCGGGACCGGTGGGTTCACTGCCGGTGTCTTTGGTAGCGATGGGGTCAATATGGGTCCGCTGAGCCGTTCGGGAGGGCTCTTACATTGTCGTTGCCCGTTCGTTGTGTCGGCGCATACTTCTTCCTCTGGAGCAAACTGAGACGTGTTGTTCTGTACTCCCGCCGCTTCATTTCTTTTGCGTTGCCTTTGCTGCCACTTTTCGAGGTATCTCGGTGATGTCGCCATATGCTTTCCTCCGCAGTTCGCGCACTTTGCGGCATGATGCTCGCATGGCCCCGACTTCTTTTCGCAACCCTTCGCCTGACTTCGGTGTTCCGACCCTTCGTGGTCTTCCGCACAGACGTAGCATCTCGCTGCTTCGTTGCACTTGCCGAAGTGGTCACGCCCGCAGCACTGCATGCATATTCCACCCTCTCCTCTCGTCCAGAACTTCTCGGCCTCATGTCGTCTGCCCCCGAAGGAGAGTCCCTTGGCTATGATGGAGTCGGCAGCAGTTTTACTCTTCACCGTCACTACCAGCGACGAGCGGTTGACCGTTCCACTATGAAACCTCTCTTCCAGTCCTTCACCCCTGATCCACCGAGGCATGTACGGCAACGACTCGCCCGTCATCAGCTCGATCTCTTCCCTCGCCAGGTCAAGTCCTCCGTCTCCCAGGTAGCGGTCTAGCGACACTCCGTGCACCCGTAGCTTGCGCCACTTTTCGGTCTTTTCGATCTTGACTACGGCCGGGTCAAGCTTGTGAGCTGCCGCCGTCACTTCAGCTGCATGCTCGAGCACGTCGTTCGCGCTTGCGTATTCAGCCGTGAGTCCCGACAGGTGGCCTCTTCTTGTATACCTTAGTCCCGTAAGCCGTGCTGACACGTCCGCTCCATCCTGGGCGAGTGCCTTGTTGATGGCAAGCATTACGTCTCTTGGGTCCGTCTGCCGTGCCCCATCTTGACCCATTTGGCTCTGTCTTGTGAGCAAAACTCGTCTTTGGTCCACAGGGTGTTTTTTGAGCACCTTCTTCGTCGCTGGTGTTTTCCTACGTCCACCGACCGTCGTCCATTCGTTTGTCCCTTGCGCTTTGCCCCCGAGCCTAGCCGCCCAAGTTAGGCTGGAGGCTTCTTTTGGGTGTACCGTAGCCTGTGTTTCTGTACTCGCCTGGTGCTGGCCGGACACGTTCGTGTTGCTGCATCTCATACATCTCGCCACTGTCCTGGGTGACTGCTCGAGGATTTTCTGGAGTAATGTCTCCGCCCTCTTTTCCGCTTTAGCCTGGATGGTTTCAGTCAGATCATTGATCATCTTCGCCATCTGCATCTGTGTTTGGGCTATCTGTTCTTTCAGTTCTTCGCGCACGCGCTGTATGCTGTCCAATGGTAGGGCGAGCGCCTCGTCTATCACCACCTCTACAGCTTCGGCGATATCGCCGATGGGGAAGTCCAGCAATGGGCCTTCGTCTGCACGACGTTTCTTTGGGCTTCTGAAAGCCAGTCCCATCGAGTTCTCTTGATTCGGGATATCCCTTGCCTCTTCATCCTGTCCTCTTTCTGATCCGGGGCCGATTTGTTCTTGACTAAGGCCTCTGATTGGTCGGGCCAACCCCGCGTTCGCATGAATTCCAGAAACGCCGCGCAGGGGGGGTCCTGCTCCACCTGTGGCAGGCGATAGCACTCCCGCCTGCATGGCGCTGGATGCTTCGGTGGCTTCGCTCTTCTCCTCTTGGTTGGCGCTTCACGATGATGTAAAAATTGACCTTGTCCGTGACAAAGTCGTAAACGAGTTCAGCCTGACAACTATCTGACACGCATGACCAACCGCATGACAGTTCTAGCGCTTCGAAAAGGTTACCTTGAGTTATCACTGATTGCATGCATGCGAGGTGCATACGAGCTACGTATCCCGCAATTTGCAGGTCTTACAGTTGTTGAGAAGGAGTGTCCGAATCCCCGCGCTAGAGGAGGGTAAGAACGCGAGTGCGCAGCTGTGTTACATGGTTTCACTGCAGCCGCACACGACACGCATGCCTGCATGAAGAGTGCAGGTCGAGTGCAAAGGATTTTAGTCACATGCTCCGCAGCTTGTCTGGGCAAAGCCGGCGTCGGGCTGCCCCTTCCGACGCTCGGCCCAACACCTTGGACAGCAAGCGATAGCTACCAGAACTGTGAACTCTCATTTATCTCATGACTGATTCTACCCGGGGACATTGAATCGTGAGAATCAGAATACCTGCGGAATAAAGAGCTTTTTTGAACAGACCTACACGAACAACCCCTGTTTGGTCTGGCGTCTGAACGTGTTACTTCACTAGTGATTGACATAGCGGATCTCCGTACCTGCAAACAACACTTGACACTTCTCGCGCCGCAGCCAGCTCTGATATGCTACGTGAAGCACTACCCCTCCGAGGATGCGGTTATGTCCGGTCATAGCTCCGACTACAAAGAGCTCGATGAGGAGGCGCCGCAGAAGCGTGAGAAAGAGCAGCGGAGACGCGAGGAGAAGCATAAAAGCAGAATTATCGAATAACATTGCCGCAACTCAAACACGTTGGGCCTCCATTCTGTTTGGGTTAAAAACTCCCAGCTTGGAATGCAATGTATGAGTGCTGATTAACTTTTGCATCAATACATCATGTAAAGCAAAATCTTGGTTACTTTCGCCAACCCTCAGAATGCCCGAGAACGCCTCGGGGGTGAACAGCATACTAAGTTGACAACTGTCCAGTGTCCCTCGTTCGCCTGCGTCTGTGCGAGCTCATGAGATCTCTCGAACTTCGCGCCGAGTGGCAAGTTGTGAAGCGCTGGCCCATTGTACGATGCGGAGAATACGGTGGAGTATCCATTGAGTGCTTCGTGCATCATGGTCGCCGCAGCCTGCTCGACAGTGTTTCCAACCATCACTTTGACCTTGTTCGCACCAGATCGGCCCTGGATGACGAGAATATATCTCGTCTGGTCGCCTGGAGGTAGATTTTGCGAAAGACCGGGGCTGACGCGAATTTGAGGAATTTCGAGGCGATCGTCTGCGGGCGTATTGACGCCCGTGGAAGCTGCTGACGTTGATAGTGCGTCCTCACGGATCCAAGAGCCAATGTGAGGACTCTTAAAACACCATCTGTATTGATCGATATCGTCCTGTGAGAATGGACCGGAAACGATCAAGACGGGCTTGTTGAACGGCATTATCATCGCTTGATCTGCCAACGTGCCATCATTGCCAGCTCGTGAGAGGAGCGCACCTGCGTTATGGATGTTTGTTGGAGACATGGACTTGTATATCGGCAAGTAAATTATGGGACAAGAGGCAGTGGAAGTTTGTTGCAAGTGGTGTCACTAACAAAGTAACAATAGGGCGTGCTCTGCTTGACCCCAGGCGGGAGCCCGTAACGCTGTCCGCGCCTGACAGTGACCCGATACCATTTCTGGAAGTACAGCTGGGTAACAAATGCTTGGGGTGTTTCAAGATACTCAACCGACACCAAGGGAATCGTGAGGCACCTCCGGGAGGCGCACAATATAGTAAGACGTGGCTCCGGTCGTCCAAGCATTGCGTCCCGAAGGCTGCCACCGGATTGGACAACAGTGCCCTGTCAGCGGTTCTTTCTGGTTCGAAGTCATCTCTCCGGAAAATCAAAGCAACGCCGAGCGAAAGCCAAGCGAGCGAACGATCCTCCAACCCCAGGTCTCCCGTTGGCAGAAGCGGACTTGGTTCACGCAGAGCTCTTCGGCCAGCGAGCATGCTGGCGAGAGCGCTGTAGGGCTGTTGGTGGAAGGGTGATACCGGAAGCAGGCAGTTTGTCCCAAAACTCGGCCCAATGACTGCAGCCAAAGTGCGCGAGCAGGAATGCACGAGCACGGGTTTGGGGGTACCTTACGGCTCTCGGTGGACTAGTGATCGCGCGAGCGAGCATTTCGTCCCAAACTGCGGCCCAACGACCGCAACGGAGAGCCGCAAGCTTGTAACGCTATTAGCGGAGAAGTAGCTCTTTGAGACAGGCGTTTCCTGTGACCATTGAACGTCCTGGCTGTTATCAGTACCTCTGCTGACGCACAGCATACCACACTTCAGAATAGAATAGAGGGGTACATACAGCTTGCGTTTGACCTTTGACCTCACTGTGCAGCGTTCGTTCTTGGCGCGGCAATATGCTTACATCCTTCAAGTTTCCGCGCAGCATCTCACTCAGGAGAACTTCCAGCAGTGCGCACAACCGCACATTCAACAACGGCGCTATACTTGAAGATAAAATTGTCACCTCCCAACAGCGCATGCTCACAACCGCACCTGCAACAACGACGCTATACTTGAAGATAAGATTGTTGATGAAATTGGGTGTGAAAGAGTTGATTGAGCTGTATATCTACTACTGGGCCATCCACTGCTTTATACCTTCAGTGGGTTCGTGGCGGCCTGGATGCTCTTGTGCGGCAATCTTCAACAATTGTCACCTCCCAGAATCACACGCTCACAAGCATGGCGAACACCAAGCGGCGACAGCGTGAGCGAAAAGGGGTTCATCGCTACCTCGCTACCTCAAAGGCGAGCAATGTTACCGGACGTCGTTGACTGAGGAGCTAGACCTACCGCAACACCGGAGATGGTGTATGGCAGAAGACGCTCCGTGTAAGGTATGCAAAACAAGCCACGGCGAACTCATCCAGCCTCGGGAGATGGCAAGGGAAGATATGGCTCACACCAGCCTCGAGCTAATCCAGAAAGAGCAGCTGAGAGCTCACTCGGAGTTGGCGCGATATCGCCCAGGTCTGGCAGCGGTGCGCGGGACGTGTCTGCTCTGCCGAACGATGGAAGAACAGTGGGACCATAATTTCTCGTTATGCTTACGGCGACACGATGTATTCCAAGAGCGCAGCAAAGCACGACAACGGCAGCAAGGGCGAGGCAGACAATAGCTCAAACGATTCACGAGTTGCTACTGGTGCCTGAATCCACAAGTGATATGCCAGCGAGCAGCCGAGGGCACGAGAGGGAAGAAAAGTTGGAGCTGCGAAGACGGCGACGTGGTGCTGCCGATATGCTACGGCATCTTCAATAGCATCGGAGGCGGGAAGTGAATGGAAGAAGAATTCGGAAGAGAGTTCGCAAACGTAGAGGATTTTTTCGATTGGTTAGCCGAAGAGTTGTGATTTCGGAGGAGTGAAAGCCATACAGGCTGTGCGGGTGGCAGCGCGAGCGCTTGTTCTATCTGAAGGGCAGGAATAGTACGGCACAAGAAGCGACCATTCGACCAAGTCTTTAAAAGATTCGAGGGATCACCCGAGGTAGATTAAACGCCCTGCGGTAACTATTGTAGCAAAATCAGAACCGGAACCCGCCAGCCACCGTACCGCCTCCTCCCGACACGTGCTCTGGGATCTTGTCGCCGTAACACGCGTCTTCTTTGCCGTGGTGGTGATATTGGCAGCCGCTCACTTCTGGATTGGTAGGATCTTGATACTCTTGTTGTTTCTTTCTCCTGTCCATGAGTAGATCCCCAGCGAGTTCGGCTAAGAACTCGACATTCTTCTGGTCGTCCAGCCAATCGTCTCTGCCGTGATACTTATACATGTCCACCAATAGCCTGCGGATCGGTGAGCCCTCAGGTGCTCCCACGTATGCCTGGCCCACCCAATTCTTGATAGGGTACCAGCGCACACCCTTCTCGTCAGGTGTTCTGACAGTATGGATAAGAGCGTCGACAACAGCGTCCTTGAAGCCACCGTCCTGTATTTTTTCGCCAAAGACGAAACCGCCGATCAGGAGGTCAAATTGGGACCCGTTCTTGCACTCTTGTTCGTCTGTCTCTTCTTCAACCGGTATCTTGCCGCCCAGAGTTCTACCGCTGAGAATTCTACCGCTGTATATGGTACACGATGCTCTTGGCCTTCTTTCCATTCTTCCCTAGAAGCAGAAGTGAAGAACTCGGAGCGCTCGGAAAGCAATGTCTCGTGCACTTTGTATTCCACTCCTTCCTCTCCCACAGCGAGTGTGGTGATAGCACCCTCGAAGCTGGTCGGGTGTTAGTCTAGGTGGGACTGCGTATCAATAGAACCATACCTTCTCCGATCAGATATAGGGGAGCGAGGATCTTTAGGCATGGTGGTCGGTAGAGAGGTATTATGAAGTTTCGACAACTTACGAACTGATGGGCGCTAGAAAGTAGGTCACACCCCGTGACGTGTCTTTGCATAGGTGAGCGTGCAGCGAGGCTGTACGATGGTGTCATTCTGCTGCATGGTGAGAGTATCGCAAAGGGGAGGAGGCGACAGCCTCATAGTCCCGTTCGTACGAGTAGGAGTAGTTTGTCGGTAGCATATCGAGTGCAGGTCAAAGAATGGGTGGGGGAGGTGAGGGCTGGGTAGTTCAATAATCTTAATATGGCGTGATCAGTCTCTCGCCTTGAATCTCGCCTCCTTCATTCGAGCGGCTGACTTTGATGACTGCAACAACAGTCTCTCGTAGGAGCTGTGTCACATTTCGCGCAATGGTCCCGAATGCAAAGGATGTGGAACAGCACGTTGACATATGCATTGCTTCTGGATGCTGGATTGCTGGTCGCCTCACGTGATGCTAGATATTAAATAGACTGTCCCAATTTTTGAGACTTGGTTCTTCAAACTCATCATGGTAAAGTCTTCTCTCAAGATTAGCTTCTTAATATTTAAGATGTCACTGCCCTTCACCATTTCCGGGCCGAGTTGGATTGTTCAAATGGCATACATAGTCGACCGTACAGCTGTTCAAAGCCTGACAGATGAGCGGATATGTAGTCTCGAGCTTGCACTATTTGCAAGTCGTCATCACGATCCTGATCGTGCCTTTGAGCACGTTTTGTGCCACGCACTTTGACTGAGCCTCATTATTTGGTCTCGCAGCAAGCCCTCCGCGAGTAACAAACTTCCTTTGTGGTGTATGTGGGCTCTACACCATGCAAGGTCGACCTGCCTGTTGGCGTCGATCAAACGTTCTGCCTCCATCAGGAACACGAGTTGATCAGCTGTACCAACAGTCTGCTGGCGAGAAGCGAGAGCCAGCCACGCTTTGATGAAGCTTGCTAGGGTGGGAAACCTGAGCGTTCCAGCGACGCTCTCATCTAGATTGTGGGACCATTCACCCAATGTTTCCAGGACCGTAGATGCAGAAGTAGAAGGTGACGAAAGATCCAGCGGCAACATAGCATCCGAGACCACGTGGAGGTGTACGCCTTCGTTTATTTGGGCGAATTTGAATCGATAAGCGCCTCGCTTGTATGGGTGATAGAAATCTGGTGTGACAATGTCCGGGCAATTGACGAATTCCTCTCGCGAAGCGATAATCTCCTTCACTTGTTCGAATCTGGTACCTGGTACACATAATTCAACATCCTTTCACAGTCAGCCAATGATTTGATAGCTTTGCCCTCAAAACAACATACGTGTAGAGCGACGTCTACTCCGTGGTATATCAGAGCAATATCACCCGTGAACATCGACGAAATCCCAGAATTTTCAACGATAGATTGGAGGAGTACCGTCTGCTCCAGTGTGAACTCCATCGACATCGAATCAGATCTGATCAAGCGAGGCGCGAGGTCATTGTAGAGTCAGAGAAGTTGACACGAGTAGCAGCACTGCGGCGCCTCTTCAAGCGCCGTGTAGCCGCCAAGGAAGCGGGGTATCTCAACTATTAGGCAACCTTCAATCACGCTGTAACCGAGTGATTCCCATAATCCGGTGGCTTTTCTCGATTCCCACAACACGATGCCCACTTCGGAAGACCTGAGCGACGTCGCAATTGCCATCGGTAGAGCGATGGACAGGCTTGGAATACCATTCGGAATATTTGGAGGCTACGCTATTGCTACGCTTGGAGGGCCACGAGAAAGTAAAGACATCGACTGTGCGGTGAATTGCACGAAAGAATGGCTTGTCAGTAATCTGAGTGAGAGCGATGGATTCAAGTCCATGGGGAATAAGCGACAGGACATTGCAACGTTCCTTTGGGGTGACCGCAATGTTTTGGTGGAGTTCTTCCCCAGTAAGCCGTCGCTTAACAATGCAGAGAAACTGGATGCTGACTGATATAGCCTCGATGATGAATATGACCACCATAAGAATGGAAGTGAAAGGGAGGAAAACTGGAAAGTCGACAACGCAAATCCTTGACCCAGTCATCATCTTCAAAGGCAAGCTCTACGCCACCTCAGTTAGGAACAAATATTCTGATGTCGCGGACCTGACATGGCTTGCCACGCATTTCTCTTCAGAACTACGGAGCCGCAGCAAGGAGCTCAGCAGACACATGATAGGCAGAGTCGTCAAGCGCCATCCGCATCTTGAACGAACATTAGATTCGATCGTCGGCGCCGATGGCCTAGAGGCTTCCAAGGCGACAGCTCGTGACGTCGATGCCGCTCAACCTTCAGCAATCGAGCAAAATCAAGTACAGAACGGGCTTCTTTTCGGTCTGCCGGCAGTGGAATAGAGCGCAGGCGTGAACCATCGTTGCATGGCAAATTAGACTTGGATTGTTGCGCTCATATTGAAGCGCCTGTACAGGAACATCTTCTGCCGCCAATTGAGTTTCTCAGAGTCATTGCAAAGCTGGTTGCTAATTAGCAACGTCTTGCCGCGACGGAATTTTGTGTTCCAATGAGTGTGGCCATATATCCAGTGCGTAACGTTGTTCGCTTCAGGACAATTTTGTAACTCCTTGAGGGCATTGCTCGCAAAACATTGGTTGAGGTTGCTTCCATGATGCGTAGGGTGACAGGTGCCTTCGAAAGTCGGAGCATAATGCGTCGCAACGATGATCCGCCGTTCCCTTCCGACGGAGGAGAGTTTTCTTTTGAGCCAATCCAGATCCCTCGCATGCAGAGCGTTGTGCTGGTCCACTGTCCATTCTTGGATGCGTTTGAAGTCGTTGGTAAGCCTTGATCTGTCTTGCCCGATGTGCGAGTAGAGCGTGCACCCCGCAATAGTTGCGTTCGAGTTCGGAACGTCATATGTTGCCCGATCGAGATAGAGCAACTTGCCACAGGTGGCAGGATCAGTTGCGATGTCTTCGATCAGCTCCAGCCCTTTTGCGTGAGATGTGCCGTAGTATTCATGATTACCACCAACGAGGAGAACCTTTTCAAACTTTGCGCAGCAATCTTTTATGAAGTGGCGATATTCTTCAGAGTCGCAAAAGCGGCCGATGTCGCCGACGAGGAGGAGAATTGACGCTGCGGGATTGATCGACACTTGGTAATTCTTGCGCTCGAGATGGAGGTCGGACATGTACTGAATCCTGGTGCGAGCCATCGGTCCTGCGAGTTTTGGTCTGAGATAAAACCACATCTTTGTTTACAGGATATTCCGCAGAAAGCTGAATCTTTGCACGCACTAAAACACAAGAAGGGTGTCGTCACCCCCTGCCAAGTTCGCTTCGCGTCTCCCCGCCGCCCCGCCCCGTGCCGTGCGAATTCACGCTCGATGGGACGTGCATCGCTACCCGATAGCATCAATGCTTATAGATCGCGGCGTATGAGACCGTAAACGACAATTTGAATTTGCTGCGAAGACTCATCACGGCTCCTCGCCATGCGTCTGGTATCTAGCTAGATCCACATCATTAGCTATAAGAGGATGGGTAAATGGCGAGCTAAGAATAGGCATACAAGGCAGAGACTGTCGCCATCCGCAAACTGGAATCGGGTGAAAATACATTGAAGATTGAGGGAAGGCGGCATGAACGGATCGATCAAAGGATATGGTCCATCAGTCGTCTGTGAACAGCTAGATAGGTAGCGTGAGAACTAACATACAGAAGTGGCTGTAGTTGGAATAGTTTTCCTGGGGTAGCCTGCGGTGATCGTAAAGATCACCGAAGACTGTTCGTTTGTAAGGGTTTTTGCAAATACTCTATCAGAACTTCAATGATGCGATGAACAGCAAGTCAACGCCAAGCACAAGGTGTTATTATTTAATCGTCTTCTGCCCAATATCGATGTAACTTCTCGTCAACATCACGTATCTGCTCCCTTAAATCGCTGACCGCTTCCGATGCAACAGATTCTTTCTGATGAACCCATTCACTCTCCGTTTCCCCTTGACGTATCCTTTCGCGAAGAGCTTGTATTTTTTTCTCTAATTCAATCAGCTGAACCGTGTCCTTGTCTCTAGAAATCTTAAGTTCAGAGGATTTGCATGACAACTGTTTCAAACTTTCCTCCGCACCGCGGAGCTTCAGAAGCGTTTTTTTCTTCAGGCGAACTTGGAAGCCCCAGTAATCGCCTTGCGCTCTCTCAGACCACTCGTCGTAAGCGTCCTTTTCCGCACTCTCACTCCGGACCACTGGCTCCCTTGGAGAAGCATACCGATCTCTACTGGACTCAGCACCGTCGGTTTGTTGCAATGATAGTTCCTGGTTGTGGGTATTGGCGCACGGGGTTGTGTCTTGCAGAATGCTAGGACGCTGAACACCTTTGGTAAAACCAGGTATTTCTCTTGTCCCATCTATCGCCGGTCCTTCAGTGATAAGTCCCCCTTCATCAGTCCCTGCTGTTTGCCGAACGTACATCGAGCTTTCAGGTCCCTTGATCGTTATGTTGTTGTTATGTCGCAAGTCACTAGCTGTCGCTCGGTCGTTGTTCTCAGGTGCAAGCGCGATCGAAGGGGCTTCCCACAATTGAACGCTCTTTGGATCTACACCTGCTAAGAGCCACCGGCAGACCGTTTTCCCTGATACAACCCTTCCTTCAGCGTCTGTCAGGCCAAAATTCCACCCCTGAATCCTTGGGCTTTCCTTCTTCGACTGAGTACTGAAGATGTTTTGGAAGCCTGACTTGACTATTTCTTCGCTCTTCCCTTGATATCGCATCTCGCGCATTTTTTCGCCTTCGCGCATAACGGCCCATTTGTCGAGTCCGGGTCATTTCCCAATGATCTCGCAGATCGTGTCAAGATATGTCGGTGGTAAGCCGTTTTTAGGAGAGGCTGATACGGATGGAGAATTTGTGAAAGGACTGTCTCCTGGAATGCCACGCTTCTCTGAGGTAGGTGTGCCCATGTGTTGTTTTGTGACGCTTTTTCGAGCTTTGGTTGCGCTCTCGAGCGGCTCGCCTATTGAGTTTATTTCAGTCAAATCACACGCATCGTCAAGACTGCAAATCTTCTCACCCGATCGTTTTTCTCGTGCCGCTGTTTCCATAATACTCATCTTGTGCTAGTGGCTGCGTTCATCTATGTCAGTGTTTTTGCGGAAAACAGCAGAAGAGTGTGCATGCCAGTTGTTGGTCGTCTAAGAGCCTTGACTTTTGTGCCTCGGTTAGTCCAAGGCATGGCTCAGCCGTAGTTAGAAACTGACGCAATTTGCAATTTGCACGGCATGGTTTGACCTACGTGATTGCGACCAACTTTGTCCGTGCACACCCCACGCGTGGTCCAACGATAGAGCGGGCCGTTACATGTTTAAGACACTGACATCTACGAACTTAATCAATCGCAACGCTAAGCTCCGCGGCTACGCTCTACGATGCGTAGATAGTCGTACTGTACGTGTCGAAGGAGTGGTCGAGGTTTCGGGCTGATTACGGACAACCTAGCAGGCTCTCATGCCTTCCGTCGGAAATTTAGTCCGCTAGCGAGCTATTACCTGAGTCTGAATACAAGGGCTCTCGCTCCGAAATTCAGAGACTGGATGTGATGACAGATTGCTCAAATGTCGAAAACGGTACCTTGAACTACTGTGCACGAGACTGCGCGAAGGTGCGGGCAGGTACGGGGCTGATGACATATTGGGACCTAACTTCTACTGTAATTTCATCGAAGCCCTGGGCGACCATTTTGAATGGTATCGATGGAAGGAGTGGTCTGAACTGATGACTTCGTGCAAGGCTACCGTGTGCACCGTCGCGTTTCTGGCTGTCGTGTAGAGCATCTTGGTTTCACTGCAGCTACTAATACCAGGTGCAACTTGAAGGTGAATGCTCCTCATCCGGCATTTGTTTTACAACTTACCTGGCGACAATAATTTTGATTTGTCGCTTCATTAAACTGACATTTGCTTTGGAGAGAGCCTGTAACGCGAGGAAGCTGCCTGCTGTTTGTGCGACCGGCTTAGAACTAACTTAGATTAGAACTAGTTCTAGATCGTACCGTGATGAAACTCGATTGGGGCCTTGTTCCCGTCATTGATGCCTTGTCGGAGGCGGACATGAGCGCCCTCTGTCACACTTACGCGATCGTCTCCCTGGCTCTCCTGTAAGGAGCCGCGTAGCCGACGGAGACCTGTGTCTGGTGTTCTTGCCAGAGTTGTAATCTTGTCGTGCTCTTGTGTCACTTGTGCGCGTCTTCCCCACTCTTGCACATCTTCAAAGTCCGAGCCGGCATTGGCGACTGCGCCAGCGGCGATGGGGCGGTGTTGGTTGCTCGCGTGCGGTGCGCGCAGGCTTATCATGTTGTATCCAGAATCTTCCCGAAAGCTGGACGGCGAGTTGCGGGAAGCGGCAGGCGACAGGGGACCGCGCTCCCCCCAGAAGTCCGCCGAAGCTAATGCTGACCCAGAGCTTCAGCTTCAGCTAACCATAGGTAACGTGCTTTTGACTCGCTGCGATACGATCCGCCATAGACAAACATTTGGATGAACGATATTACGACCATGCGAGAATCTAGTAGCTTTACCCCGGCCGCATGATGAGATCGTACCTCCTTGGCAAGCGTCCGCCTGCCCGCTTGCTTGCTTGTGGAGAAAGCATCCGAGGTTCGTCTGTTTATACAGATATGCCTGAGCGCGCTAGCTTGCCAGCAATTCCTAATCGTTGCAAACGTTCCCGAAGTTGTCCAACGTCGTTAATATCGCAGCAGGTCAGAAAGTCTTACTCATCATGGTTCAGATCAGCGGTGTTGGCCCGAAATTAAGCTCAAGCGGGGCCACAAGCAAACCAAAATACGTCCAACGCGTAGCCCGTCTTCATCAGGAAGGATTTTATTCGACAACGTCATGAATTATGAGGCCATCATCGCACGGCATATGTGAAACAAAAGGTACTGGTCGGAGAGCGAATGTCGTCACACGATGACAAAATGTGAGTAGCCGCGCTCGCAGCGAAGCTGATGAACCCTACACCACACCCTGAAACACGACGAGGGACACGACAGTCTAGCTAGGTGCCATTACTCAAAGATTTCTATCCAAGCGAAGCCTTTCGGAATGATCGTTCGGACTGTCGCCCATCTGTCCCACCGACACAGCGCACTCTGACCTGCGCGCATCGAACACCAGAAAGCAAGCCTGTCCAGCCGACGCTGGCGGAAAAATCAGTCCGCATATAATAGGGGAGAGATAAGATAAGGACATACACAAATGACGCGTGAGAAGTACGGCAGTGACGAATGCCTGGTTTCTCATAGCAGGACCTATGTGTGGGTTCGTGGACGGACTGAGTCACAGCATATGGGCCCAGCAGACTGGCACGCCGTGAGCCCTAGTCGCTTCACTCCCGCCGGGTGACGAATTCGCCTACGGCGATGGCTGCCTGCTTGGCTGTCTGCTTGCAAACTCACTTCGCACGGCGCTCTTGATCATACCTGGCCGCCTTCCTGTCACGTGGCCCTTCCACCAAGGCAGCGCAATGGGACAACCTCCACTTACTCAGCCCCCTCGAAGGGCTCGTTTTGCTCCGAGCACCTTGTCCCTCACATCGCTGCATCCCGCAACCAGAGATGACATGCCAGAAGTCCTCGAGCGCTCTAAGCGCCGGCTTTCAGACGTCAAGCAACTTGCGGAGGATATCACGGGTGCGGGCATCCTTGTGAAGCTATTCCCAGTCGGCGACTCGAAACGAACACTGTGGATTGTGGGCTCCCCGGACGCAACCAATTGGATTCCACGCAATTCGAAAAATGCGCACAAAGCCAATGCCAAAGCCACCGACAAAGCCAAAGCCTCCCATGCGGTCAAAGGCGGCCCAACGTCTAAGCACAGGGTGAAAGCACAGCTCATGATTGGGAAGGCTGTGAGACAGAAAGAGCAGAGACCTCTAGCGCGAGGCGAAGGAAAGGTGACTGAGCAACAAGTACAAGAGGGTCAGGATGAGTCAGAAGACGCGAGTGACACCCAAGAGGAGGAGGAAAAGGATGATGCAGGAGAGGACGATGCAGGAGAGGTCATCGAGGAGGATCTTAACGAATTAGAAGGGGAGGCGGAGGAGGATGAGGAGGAGGCAGTGGTAAATGACGAGAACGAGCATGACACAGAAAGAGCAGGATGACGATGGACACAACGAATCATCAGAAGAAGCTGAGGCGGAGGAGGCAGCTAAGAGGGAGAATCAAGAACACGAGGGCGAAGAAGATCTGGCAGAAGATATGGGAGGAAAGGAGGACCAGGAAGCCGAAGGACAGCAAGATGCAGGAAGAGAGGGCGGAGGTGAAGGACAGCAGGAAGCAGAAGCACAGCAGGAAGCAGTAAGAGAGGGCGAAAGAGAAGGAGAAGAGAATACGGGTGACGAGACAGAGCCTCATAGTGAAACAAGAGGGAAAGATTGTGCAGTCATTGATGGCGAAGAGGAAGAGCATGGAGGTGACGGGAAAGTGGGGGAGGAACAGGGACATCAGGACCAAGTCCAAGGAGTCGAGAATGCCATGGGGCAACGAGCGACAACAAACAAACGCGATGGAACTTGGAGGAGTTGGGAAACGGGAGATGTGGAAGGCGAAAACGACGAAGAAGAAAGAATGGCTCGAGATGAGAACGGAGGTGCTGAAGAAAGAAGGAAGCGAGCGTGCGAAGGAGACGAAGCCATGGACAACTCACTCCTGGAAGAACGACCAAAAAAGCGCAGTAAGAGCGAACGAGGGGAGAATGAGGATGACGCAGCCATGGGAGACTCATTCGAACGAGGTCTGGAGACACCTTCGCGACCACGAACACCGTCGCCCATGTCTTCTACCCCTTCTCCCGGGTCGACTATCAAGGTTGTTCGCCAGACCAGTGTGATGCCCGGATTAGAAGACACTGAACGTGCCGTCTGGGATGCCGCACAACGAGACGTCACCTTCACTTCGCTCGGTGAAGTAGATCAGAAAAAATTGGTACGCACAGCGTTGTCTCTCGGCAGCGAAGAAAGCATCGAAGAGCTCCGGTACTTTGTGACCAACGCACGTTTAGACGGAAAGCGAGGCAGCAAGGCCCCGATCTCAGGATTCGACCTCACTACTCCTGATCTCGATGTTCGGAGTCAAGTTAAAAACAACGCTCTGGAGCCGCAATCTAGATACCTCGCACACGTTTCCACCCTCTATCGGCGCATAGACGCCCTCAGAAAAAATGAAACGCTTGTCATCATTACCAAACGTGCCAACTTGGCCGCTCTGGCGCCGTGCCGCGAGAGCCTCGTGCCAAAGAGTGTGGGAGGGAACAAGGCCAGAGACGCCAACCTCAAGCTTTTCCGCGCTATCTTCCCCGGTCACTCTGCAGTTGAGAAACCCGAAGAGAAACCTAAAGACAAGGCCGCCCACTCAGCAGCGTATCAAGATTGGAACAGGCTGCGCGACCGGCTGAAGGAGGGGAGAGCATGGCTAGAAGTACGGGACCTTTTCGGGGGAGAAGGGGCTTTCCTGGCTCTGCCACCGCAGTGCGTTCCTGACAGCCATGTTTCCAAGGTGCTCGCAAGAAAATTCGGTATATTGCTTAGCCTGCTTGACGTAGCATGGAGAGCGCTGGACGATCACGCAAGGCAAACCATGAATGTTCTGGTACGATTTGCGCTCGCCGGGCGGCCTCTTCCCGGAGCGGCGCTGGCGCTCGAGATGCCGGACATTGGTACCACTGTGGTCACGGGTGGCCTGTCCCCCATCCTCGTTGGCTGTTCGGTGTCTGATCATGCTATAGAGTATTCCGGAAATGTCGCGATGGCTATCTCAATGGAGCGGGAGGCAGAGGGCGAAGTGACAGCCGCAGGAGCCGCCCGAACGGCAACTGCGCCAAATAGTGGAGACGATGTCGTGGCAAATGCAAAGGCAAACATGCGAAACGAAGCGATGGTGGATATAGACGAGGCGCTGCTTGAAAATGTGGATTTCGATGAAAGGTTGAGCCAGCAGATCTGATGTGCGTGTCTTTACCTGGCTGTCTCTATAGTGCTCGACCCGTATGCACTAGATCCTTGAAACGTGATCTCGCTCTTGTATCAAGCACTTGCTCCTATCGACCAGACGGCAGGATGTGTCAGTCGATAGCATGACATTGTAATTGTCAAATAAGGCTGGCGAACAGCTTTGCCACACGCAGGAAGCGTGCCCGCATACACTCCTATTCTTGACACTACAAGTCCATTCTGCGTGATGCCAAGAGATTCAGGAGGGGTAGACACAACAACTGGATCTCTTGGCATTCAACATTGATCTTTACACGTGACGTCGAAGTGTGTTGTGCCTGGTGGATGCCAGGATACGCTTTTCCTTCTTTCTTATGTGTTCTCTTGTTTGCCCTTCGTATCCTATCACCGTTCTTCCACTATATTTACAAGCTTTGCGCTCTCTTACTGAGCACCTGCACAACAATGTATACTATGCCGAAAGCTCCGCTGGTCTGACGCACCTACCGAGCTTCACGAAGTGCAGATATGATGGCGAAATTTCCTGGTCCTTCGTATCAGTCTGTTGGTCTGCGATGGAACGCGATGCTCGTCAAGGGGGGGAAAAGCTATCAAGAGGTTATGTGCATTGGCCGGGGAGTGCTGGGTATAGATCTGGTGTCAACTCGTTTCATTCGACCTAACAAAAGCCACCTCCGTCAAAACAGCGAGCATATCCGTTCTTTATTGGTTGATTCGTCAAGTTAAAACGGCGAAGCAAGTGCACCAAATCCGCCTCAGACATTTTGGCAGGTTCTATTGCAACTTTCGAGAACGGTTTGTAGCTGGACTCGGGTGTATGCGCTCGCATGGCTTGGAAAGGGTGAGTTGATTTCGCATTCGCCTTATGGTCGGATTCGAATAAGCCTGTGTGCACTAAAGCAGATGACTTGCCACTATGAAGCGGGATCTGCTCCTAGGCCCCGCTCACTGAGTGCGACGCCAAACCAGTGAATGAATTGTCTAATCAGGAAACTTAAGTTTGCCAATAGACGTTGCTTGCCATGATTACGTGTCACTAAGGGTGCAGCTCACATAGGCCGTATCTGCAGAAACAAAAACATTCAGATTGACCATGTAATACTGATCGCAATACCAAAAATCCCAGAAGTCCCTAATTAGAATGGAGCAAACCCGGAAGTCGTTGCTATAGACGTGTAGGCTTGTCAGACTGGTGTATGTTGAATACACAACAGACCTTTCTCCCCTAAGCCAATGTTAGGCGCGGCAGTCCCGTCTTAGACCGTGCTTGAACATACTTGAGTTAAGATCATATCAGTCGAAGATCGGCGAGATCTTTGACCAAGTCTTCTGGCAAGAAGACCTGCTTACTCTCTCTGTTTATGGCAGGGTCGTAAAAGTCGCATTGTCCAGTGCTACAGACGTAGTGTAGCTTCCGACCTTTCTGCAAACTAGAAACTTGGAGTCGGCCAGGTTTGTTGCAGTAGAACTAACACGATTGATTGACCGCGTGGTCGCCGCGTGCGTCCGTAAACGTGACGAATCTTTGACAAACCGGACATTTGAGATAACTTAAGGCCGGTTGGCATTGCTGTTCCGGTTGCTTGTTCTCATAGTCAGTTTGACGAGATTGTTGGCCCCTCTGCCGCACACTGGACAGCAAGGCTTGGACAGCAAGGCTTTTGGAGGCTTGGTGGGAAGAATGGCAGTGGTTCGAGTTCGTGTTTGACTCTAACCATAGTGATGACTGATTCAGGGGTAACAGATTGTAACGTAGGATGAAGGAGTCTTTGCTTGACTCCTAGAAAGGCTCTCGACGAAATGAAGCATGTGATGATGATAGTCTTGTGGTGAGCTGGCTGCTTGCTCGTCGACGGCAGCTGTGTTGGTTATATATTCTCTCTTCTCACACACCCAAACTGATTTGAAGTGCCAGGCGCCAATGTCTACGCGTCCCGTCATGGTTTGTGGCTGAAAACCCATCAGACCACAAATCACGAAACCAAATCGATTTCCAAAAGTTGCAGAAGCTTCAATAGTCCGGTGGCTGAACCAGCGGTTACTGATGTGGTGACACGGAGGCTGGGCTCGTACGAAGCCACCAGGAAGTCCTGCGTTCAGCATGGCAGCAGATGTAACAGGACCTTTCGACCATGACCCTATGCTTCTAGTGCTCAATATGTGTTTTAATTTTGTTTGTGAAGTGAGCACACATAGCTCTGCCCCATGAATACACAAAGTTAGAGCTTAGGCTTAATTGTAATGGGGTGTAGCCTGTGCGCCATTACATTAATGCAACTCTAGACCTGCTTGCGGGACTCTTATCGCGCACCGGGTGGCGTGCGAGATCCCATTCCTTGCAGATCCGATCCGGGGTACTCATGTAAGTAGATATAACTAATGTATAGCTTTGCATTGAGCTGCGTTTTGCATTGAGCTGTGCGGCACTCGCTCGCGCGAGTCTGAGACGAGACGAGGGGCAGCTGGCCGCGCGAAGCCCTGGCCGGCACGATTACCTGGATACCCGGACCAAGGGGACGTCATCTCCAAGGTACTTAGCTGCAGTTGTAATTAAATCGCCGATGTATTGAAAGACGTCTGTCATTAGCGAGCACACAGCGTGATGCTAAGGTCTACACCGTCGGCCAAGCTCTGAGACTTCGGACCTATGACGCATTTCTGTACGCTTTATCGTCGATCGCCTTTCGTTCTCGGACTTGATTGAAAACCCAAGCGTCCCGTAACATTCGTCGCCCGATACAAGTCACCAACATACTCTATTGCTATCAATGACCTTTCTTTGCACGACTCGCAGACGCTTTTTCAAGATGCCGAACGAGCAATTAAACAAGCCCTCAGGAAGTCGACGTGGCATCATCGCTGCTTGTGATGCGTGTCACAGAAGAAAGGTGAAGGTATTGAGGACAGGCGATATTCCTGGGCTGTGAAGGTTCTAAGCATCTTTGTTTCCAGTGCGATGGGCTGCGTCCGGGTTGCCAGACTTGTCAAATGCATGGCCTTGCTTGCTCCTACGACACGAATCCAAATGAAACACACAACAGCGCGTTCAAGCGAAGAAACGCAGAGCTAGAGCAAAGAGCGAGGGATCAACAAGAAGTATATAGTTTACTACGCCAAGTGGCTGAAGAGGAGGCTGCAAACGTGTTGCGCCGAATCCGCGCAGGGGAGAACAATGATACAATATTGGCCTCCTACCGTGAGGGCATGTCTCAGTCCAGCGCGGGAGTTCGGCAAACAACACAAGCACAAGGTGCTAGGACACAAACAGATGGGCAAGCTTTGAAGGCCATAAGTTTCGACACCAAAGACACGATCACAACATCCACTCAAGCAGAGCCACGAGTGCTCGGTGCACATCTACGGACAGATTTCGAGGATTCTTCATCCCTTGTCAGCGGAAATGAGGGATCCCTGGCTTTACCGGACAGATATTCACATCTCCAAGTATCCCAGACCAAGCCATCTGGGTCGCTTGAATCTGAAGCTTCTCGACGTTCCTTGGAAATGTCGGCGCCCTGGACCGTGAGGCCTTCGAACTACACGACCGCCGGTCCTCTGCTTCCTAACATTGCTTCAATCCTAGATCCAGAAATATCGCTGTGGGAATCGGAGTCAATATTCGCGCGATTGAAACTCCCGAATGCCGAAGATTTTGACCAGGCCTTTTCCACTTTTATCAGGTGCACCGGAAAGTTGTTCCCGGTGTTCACACAGGACCAAAAACGCAACATGGCCTCTCAGATAGCAGCCAGAGAGTTTGACCTGTTGTCCAAATCGGCGTTGTGTCTCCTGTGCAGCGCCTGCGCTGTTTCAGCTCAGTACTGCAACAATGAATACATTCGGGAGAAGGGAGAGAAGTATTACGATATTGCGAGACATTGTTTTGACGCTTGTGTGGCAGCGGATTCAATGGGAGCAATGAAGGCGTGCACTATGCTCGCAATGTATAACGTCAATCGGAAAGCAAGCATAGCGTTGACATACGTTGGCAAGTACAAGCGATGGTTTCCAAGCTTCCTACACATTTTTAACTGACCTAATCCTAGATCTTGCTTTGTCCCTGGCAGATAGGCAAGGTTTCGGGCAGAGACGCCGGCATTTGTCCTCTGTCGAACGCATTCCCTACGAAGACGGCCGCAGAGTCTGGACGACTCTGATTTGTCTCAAAGGGTCAGTCTCGATGCATGTATACACTTTGGGCGACGCTGATTGGCAGCAGATGGATGCTGCCTGATCTACCAAACGGACCGAGCTCTAGTATCCGCTCGCCCATCCATACACTCGAGGTAAGAAGAGCCGGAAAAAAAATTAAAAAACGAAAAAGTCGAATGTGATATTGGCGCTAACACGATGCTTTTAGATGGAGCCCCCAGAGGAAAGTTTATCTGTTTGCGGTACAATACAAATAAATCTGGCAAGGCTCTCTATTCTTAAAGCCCGCACTCTGAATTGCTCTCCATCATCAGGGCTTTTCAGTATGCGCTCGTTGAATTGCTCACGGGAGGGTATGCAGCAGTGGAGTGACAATCTTTCTCAAAAATGTCGCCTCCGTCCCTCGACTGGCGATGAATCTGATCTGGAGTCCGCCATAGCGATATATTACATGGTAAGTGCATCCTCAATTGTCAGCAGACGCTGAGCACAAATATTAACTCCAGAGTTACAGCATATTTTCTATAACGGCGCCCTCATGTTACTGCATCGGCAAGTCATGTCATATTTAATTGAATTGAGAAGGGTGGAAGACCTCTGGATGGACGCGCAGCTTTTCGACTGGCTGAAGTATGTTGAGGAAGGCTTTGCCGCAGCTCGTAACTCAATCTCTCTTGTCACCCTACTTGTGCAAAGGGGTGGCTTGGTCAAGTCTTGCTGGCTCTGCATGTAAGCTACAAATCGTCTTCCTCATTACGCAATTTTCTTACATCGAAACTAGCTTCCAATCGTATACTGCCGCCACGTTCCTGCTTTATGAGGCTGCACAGCGTCTTCTGGAAGATTTGCCCAAGACCTACGCGCTAGCAAGTCTGAATGTCGCAAAAGAAGCGCTACAAGCTCTTTCCGCTTGTTCGACTGGTGACGATGTTGCGAAAAGACTTCTGTCGGTCTTGATGGTTTACGACAAACTTCTTTCAACGGAGCTGGGTGTGCCGAGCGGCGGTAACCAGCCGTCTGCTTCGCTTCGGGAGTCGTCACACTCTGTAGAGCACTCCAATATCCCTTTGGGATATCTCCTGAGGCAGCACAATGACGACGTCGACCTCTGCAGAGCTGCGAAAGATCTGCTCAGGTTACTGTGTCACCCAACGGATGGCATTGAAGGCCTTATATGCAAATCTGGGTTGTCTTCCCCGCTATGGTCGGAGTGCAAGGGGACTTTGGAAGAGGTGAGCCTTGGTTGTCACCTTGAATGGATCTCAGAGTAGCTTGAGAGCCGCTGAATTCTTAGCAATTAGCGTCTGCGCCGTGCCTGTTGTGCTGTACCCGGCTGGTTGAGTCCGTGGGCCGCTTGTGAAAGGCTTTTATCAGGGTTGACTCATCTGATCCAATGAGCCTGTGTATTGTTCTCCTTGCGGGAACTGGAGAGCTCGTCGCGTATCTTTTGTGCGCGACTTTCCGTCTCTTGCTCATTTTCCATGTCGAGTTGGCATTGGCAGCCGCGTCGGCGGCAGTGGGTGCATGTAGCTTGCTGGCGTGTGTGTGCAAGGTGCGTGGGCTTTTTCGTGTCGTGTCAGATCTTTCCGGCGGCTGGACGGCGAGGTGGGCAGCCATGTCGGCACTTTCGGGCATCGTTGATGGGTAAAAGGTCGTCAAGTGATGACCGTGCGAGACTGCCCCGCGGGCACATCGCTCTCCTGGCTACTCTGTAGATTACTTGGTTCCATTGCATACATGAATGCTCACGCCGGACAGTTATAAAGCATTTCAGTAAATTCGTGACGTGGTAGACTTTTGTTAACGTTATTGCGACAGTGTACCTCGGCTCACCCTGTTTCCACAGCAAGATGTTTTCCACCAGAACTTATCCCAGCAACGTGGCTAGTGCTCCATTTGGAAGCATCCTTTCACTAGCGCAACCACTCGATCCAAATACCATTGCCACGGCAGGCCAGAAGCGTTGGAACTGAATTTTCTGACACGCATCGTCCTCTTTGTCGACCGTGCTCGGAGCGAACAAAAAATTTTCACGTTCGGGGAAATACAATGCCTTCGGGAGACAATGCCAATCACAGTAGGAGAAAGAATTACTTTTATTAGCTCTGTAAGATCAGCTCTTGCGGATTTTAGCTGCAAACAGAAGGGTCCCGTATATGCCTCTTGTCATGCAGAAGGGACGAGCTGATGTGAACAAGAGAGCCTTCACCCGCACTTCTTAACCCATTCGGCCTGTAGGATGCTCGGAAGATAGGAAATGAAGGGAGAGGGGATATTTGTAATGCCCAGAGGGCCAGCATTTGACAACATATCTGTAAAAGTAAAAAGAGAAAGGACGGAAATGAGAGCTGGCCAAAGTTGAGAAGAGCAGAGTTCAACAGCAGCTCCAAGGGTTGGGGTTGAACACTCCTTTGAAGGCTCAGAGCTAGAGGGCCTTACGCGGAAACTGCCAAGGGAACCGGAGATCGTAAGAGTTGCGAAGCGGGATTCGACAAAAGTCTGATGTTCATGCCGCCTGGCCATGAGTGAACGTCGCCCCAAGTGTGAATAGTTCTTTGGTCATTGAAGATTTGGGGATAGAATAGCGTGGGGTCAGGTGTAGTGAGCCCATTGATTGGAGCGGAAAAGGCTCTGAAGGCTGGCACGAACCTGCAACAAAATTGACGGGTCCTGTCGCTCCGTGATGGACAGAAGCTGGTTCAGGGCGAACGGGAAATGATCCTGCTTGTGGTATCGTATCGGGGTGTTTGTGCTGGGCTTGGAGGCCTGGTAAACTGTCACTAATCCCAGGGAAATTCTCCATAGGATAGAAGAGGCGATCACCTGACCACTCTATGACCGCTAGATCGCAATCCCATGTAATAGAATCCGGTTGGTGTAGGTCGGAGCGGATGGCGGCAACAAGGTCCTCGATTGAAGCTCCAGTGCGTAACTTTGCCAGAAGCATAGTGGCTACATCATCACTGGTAGAGCGCATGGCATCCACAAGCGTGGCGAGGTCGTCGCACCGTCCATTTACCTCGAGGAGTTTCCTCTTCAAGTCAGCCGTCCTGGTCAGACCTTCGCCGGTGTCTCAACCACATTCAAAATTGCGATCGCTGTAAAAGTGGCAGACAGGGCGCTGGCCCGAACACTAGATCTTCCTCTTTTGACACTGGAAACAAGCACTCTTGACTGGCTCTGCTTTCTTCCGAGATCTGCCTTCTTGGTCAGAGCGAGCACCGATTTCAGTGCTGCCTGCTGTCTCAAAGGCTTGCCCTTTATCATTGGGCGGCCACGCTCTGTCTTCCACTGCACTCTCGTGAGTATCAGTCAAAGGGCTGTTACTCTTGATGGGAGGGGCCTCGTGAGCTCAATGCCTCGGCTTCGGCGTTACGATCGGTCGAGTTTTCGTGAAAAGGGCTGCCGGACATGTTTGCTTTGCAGCTCGTCGTCGTCCAAGTGGTCGAAGAAGTTTCTGACTGTGGAAAGCTCAGATATAAAGCCAGGATGGAGATTAGGAGAGCGGGATAGCCGGCTCGAAACGACAAGCTTCTTCGCTGAGAAGCCCTTACAAGCCAATCCTAGAGGGTTTTGCTCCAACAGCCTTCCTTAGTGGATGGCACGCAAGAGCGCACACCTTCACGTGGTGTCCAGTGTGAGTAGCTGCCATGCAGTGAACCAAGTGCGCTATACAACAGCCAGAGGAGCGATGAGCCCACGTGGCAGTCTCGCAAAAAGTCACCACTTGACGACCCCTACCCATCGACAACGCCCCGACATAGCCGATGTGGCCGCCCACCTCGCCGTCCAGCCGTCGGTAAAACTCGCACGACACAGCAAAGCCTGCGCGCACCGCGCATCGCACGCCAGTAGGCAACACGACCCTACCGCCGCCGACGCGGCCGCCAACGCCGACTCGACATCGAAGATGACCAAGAGTTGGAAAAACACGCACAGAACGCACAAGAGCGCGATGAGTTCACTATCTCTCGCAGCAAACCCCGTAAATAGGCTCATATGATGAGATGAGTCATATCTGAGAAGCATCCAGTACGGAGGGCCACATGACCTCGACCAGCCGGGTACAACACGACAAGCACGGCAGACGCAAGGCGCCAGCACATAGCCACATACAAGTCCGCAAGTCATCTCGCAAGCGAGATAAAGAGGCGGACAACAAGAGACACGAGCCAAGGAGATGCAACAGCCCAGGCATGCAACTTCCCGACGCAGACAAGCTCTGCGCAGATTAAGCTGTGGTCACTAGGATAACGCGAGTGCCTCATACAGAGTGCCTCATACTACGATTACGGAAAGCTGGCAATAAGGACAAGACAGCGCGCACTTTGGCTACTATAGGTGGCCAGCCTGTGAGACGTGAAGCGAGTGGGGAAAGTAGGGGAGGGCTAGGAGGGCCTGTAGTTGTTACCACACGCAAGAGCAAGTATGAGGGCGCTGTGCCCAAAAGCCGTGGCACCTTGAGTCAGGCGGGACGGCGAGCAAGATCGAAGGAACAACACCAAGGCGAGAGTACACATAGAAGACCGAGAAATGTCTGAGAAATAGCCCAGGCCTGTCATAAGCTAAATGGCTTACATACAGTATGAATCGAAAATAATTGAAAATAAACGCCGATGACTTATCCTATGCCCTCAAAACAATCTCAACCTCTGCTGAACTAGCTAGCCAAGAAAGCCGGTATCTTGTTGACCTCGATGAAGCCCAAGCAATGTGTTCCTCGCGGTATAAACAAACGGCTCATGAAGCCGTAGAGCTCACAGTGGGCGTGGAGAGTCGCTTTTTAGAATCGGCGGAGCAGTGCCGCTCGTTCCAGAGGGCCCCATTTGAGAGGAGGCAGTCGCAACCTCGAACTGCTGCATAGTATGCTGGTGCATGAGTTCCTGGTACGAGGTCATTGCCTTCCCGGGCTGATTGAGTTCGACACTCTGAGCAAAGCGTTCCTGGGCAGTAAGCGGATCGGCGTCCAGGTTTTCGATGGAAGCAGATATCATAATTGTTGTGGCGATTGTTGAGATTTGTGGATGACGTGTATCGAGTAATCGTATTTGGTCGTACCTGGTACCGTATGTCTTTGATGTTACTTGATGCTTTGTATGTTGAGATGGAAAGCTAACAAGTAAAAAGCAGGTGCGGATAGGGCCAGCCAAAGTCCATTCCGTCTCCAAGCAGGATTAACGTATCCTACGTCAGAAGACCATCGGTCGATTCACACCACGACGTTCATGAATGGCTACGAATGCTGACAAGCGTCCGAGCCTAGCTCACTATGACCGCCTGGCCGACCAGCCTAGGAATGCGGAATCCGTGCTAGCTAACTGATGAGTGATTCTTTCCTTTATTCGTACTATACTCTGCAATCTCAACGAACATCAGCCGACTCACTAGCGGCACTACTATGTCTGTCTTATAACCCAGAGCAACCGGCTGGCATTTTGAGGCCACTCTGGAACGACTTGTTGAAGCTACTAACGGCACAGATTCAAAGCAAGTCGGCCACGTAGAAGCTTTCCCCACCTTGTGCACAGATAGAAGTCTGCCCCACCGTGTGCACAGACCCAGCGCGTGCTCACGCGACGCGGCGGTCAACACACAGCTTCATCATCGTATATCTCCGTTACCCGAGCAGCTATGGATGCAGCAATCATAGAATTGAGATCGTCAAGTACGCCTTGTGTGGCCGTAGTAGCCAGAAAGTACGGACTCGTTACCTCGACACTCAGAAGACGCTGGAAGGGCGTTACCACTGGTAGAGACCAAGCTGTTGAAGACTCGAGGTTTCTCAACAGTCAGCAAGAGCAGCAACTATTGTTACATATCAGACAACTCTGTGACAGGTGTCTTCCTCCCACACCAGCGATTATGGCTAACATCGCCGCTCAGCTTGGAGGAAAAGCTCCTGGACATAACTGGTGTTCGAGATTCGTGCAGCGATACAAGTCGAAACTAGATTCGAGATATCTCGACAGTTTGGACTTGAATAGGCACGAGGCTGACTCTGCGGCATCTTTCGAGAGATACTTTTCGATTGTAGGTAAGAAGATGGAAGAATATAATATACTGCCGGAGAACACTTACAACATGGACGAGAAGGGCTTTCTTCTCGGAAGGATCACTAAGGCCAAAAGAGTCTTTCCAAAAGACCTCAAAGCGTCTGGAAAGCTTCTTGCAGCTGGCCAAGATGGATCTAGGGAGTGG
>MSJI02000643.1:0-112495 GCA_001931905.2 Cladosporium sp. IMV 00045 | reverse complement strand
GCTACAACTCAGAGAAATTCGCCCGTCTGTCCGCCGCCGCTTTCCTGAGTAAAGGCATCAAGGTGCTCTGGTTCGGGCAGCTGGTGCACACCCCCATGGTCCCCTTCTCCGTCGGCCAGTACCACGCCACAGCGGGCATCATGGTGACGGCCAGCCACAACCCCAAAAACGACAACGGGTACAAAGTCTACTGGGCGAACGGCTGCCAGATCATCCCGCCGCGCGATGCTGAAATCGCGCGAGCCATCGACGCCATCCAGGCCGTCGACACGTGGGACCCGACGGTCGTCGACTCGCACCCCAACGTCGACCGCATCTTCACCCAGGCGACGAAAGACTACATGGGCTCGCTGCGCGAGCTCGTCTGGCCCCTGCCCAGCGTCGAGATGGTCATGCCCTTCACCTACACGCCGATGCACGGCGTTGGCCTGCCCTTCCTCCGCCAGATCGCGCACGACATGTGGTTCCGCGGCAACAACTTGCGGGTGGTGAAAGCGCAAGCCGACCCCGACCCGGAATTCAGCACCGTCCCCTTCCCCAACCCGGAAGAGAAAGGCGCGCTGAACCTCGCGATCGAAGAAGCGCAGAGCAACGGCACCACTCTCGTCCTCGCCAACGATCCGGACGCGGACCGCTTTTCCTTCGCCGAGCGAATCGACAAGTCCGCCGGCTGGCACCAGTTCACGGGAAACCAGATCGGCATCCTCCTCGCCTCGCACGTCTTCGACACGTACACCGGCAACCGCGCGCGGCTGACCATGCTGGCCTCAACCGTCTCGTCGCGCATGCTCGCCTCCATGGCGGAGAAGGAAGGCTTCCACTTCCGCTCCACACTGACCGGGTTCAAATGGCTCGGCAACGTAGCCCAAGACCTCCGCGCGCAAGGCAAAGAACCCGCGTTCGCCTACGAGGAAGCCATCGGCTTCATGTTCCCTGGCGTCGTGTGGGACAAAGACGGCGTGGCGGCCGCGGCGGTTTTCCTCTCCTCCGTCCAGCGCTGGAAGAAGCAGGGCCTGACCCCCTGGACGAAACTGCAGCAGTTGTACGCGACTTACGGGCACTTTGAAGACGCGAACACGTACCTCATCTCCCCCTCGCCTGCCGTCACGAACAAAGTCTTCGAAGACATCCGCGCGTCGAACAACGGCTCGCGACCAACTAAAGTCGGCGAGCGCGAAATCCTCCGCTGGACCGATCTCACGCGCGGATACGATAGTGGGACCGAGGACAATAAGCCCTTGCTCCCTGTGGACGCGAGCGCGCAGATGATCACGTGCGAGTTGCAGGATGTGGTTTTCACCGCTAGGGGGTCGGGCACGGAGCCCAAGATTAAGCTGTACATCGAGGGCAAGGCTGGTTCGGCGAAGGAGGCGAAGGGACTTGCTGAGGAGGTGCTGCGGGATTTGGTCGGGGAGTGGTTTAGGGAGGAGTATGGGTTGAGGTTGGCGGGGAGTTAGAGAGGGGGAAAGCAGGTGGAATGTTTTTTTTGGATGGTTTGATGAATTCTTCTATTTAGACGCATTATGGCTTTGTCTCTCTCGTATCTCCATTTTCCCTTCGGCATGTCTCGATCTTCACCTACTTGACCTCCTCGAATGCTTTCGCGCGTTTCTACATCTCCGCTCTGAACTGGATCGGTCAGACATCTTGTCCGCTCACTAATTTTCCGATAGAGGTAAAATGAGACAGAGATTCAAAAACAAGGCTTCCCATAACGCGTAAACCTGGCTGATGAAGGAACGTAAAAAATCACCGATTTCTGGCGGGTCTCCTTTTGATCATCTTTCCCGTCCAAAAGGGGGAAAAGGAAGGAAAGAAAGGGATAACAAGGAAGAGCTGCCAAGAAAAGAGCGTTCTGAAACATCCATCGCGAATGTTGATGTGGTCAAATCCTGGGAGTGGCCACGGCAATTGTTGGGTCAATGCCAGATGTATTCAAGAGGCAATACTACAGCACTGGGCATGCGGGTTTTTATGGGAAGAATAGGCCACATGGAAGAATGGGAATGGCAATAGACACTGGGCGCGATTGAAGGCGTTGAGATGAGCCATCGTCAAAGTATCCAAATGAGAAGAGCGACGAAAGAAAGGGTAGCGCACGTCACATCAAGTGAGAAGGGAAAAGTTTGTGGCAAAAGACTCTCCATTCCGAAAGGAAGTACAGTGTGTGCTTGGAGGTAGAGAATGGGAAACGCCGAAAGACAGGAAATCCCACCGTCGTATGCAGCGTCAAGGAGGAAGACACGAGAAAGGGAAGAACGAGAAAAGAAACGCGAGTCACAAATGCCATAAACCCATGAACCGTTTTGCTGCCTAGTGGTGGAAGAGAGAAAAAGATACTCGCCGCCCTCCCTCAAAGTTCGAATAGAAAAAAGGTCCCAGTCGCCGATAACCATGTCCAGATCAACATCGTCATACCTGCAGCAGCAAGAACCAAATTTCTTCTCGCGGGAAAATTGGCTTAAGACCTCAAATTCGCCGCGTCGCTTTGTTTGTTCGTTCGGCGATTTCGTGATCCTTTTTGTCTAACACTTTCTCCCGATCCAAGCGAGCAACTCCTCTCATGTTTTTTTGTGTTTTGTCATGCAAGAGTCGTGTCTTTGAGAAGCTGGGCCCTTAGATGGCGTACTTCCTGGTCCACTCCCTGGCAGTGGCCTCGTAACGGGAGCGGTCGGTCTTGTAGACGTGTGCAATCTCCGGAACCAGAGGGTCGTCGGGGTTCGGGTCTGTGAGCATGGAGCAGATGGAAAGGAGCACTGGGAGATGTGTTAGTGATCTTGCATGACGCATTTTGCCATCACGGTGGGCGGATGTCGAGGGAAAAGGTGTACATACCCTTTGAGATGGTGAGCGCAGGGCTCCACTGGTCCCTCAGAATGTCCAAACAGATCGAGCCGTTGCTGTTGATGTTGGGGTGGTAGATGCGGGTGGTGAAGTTGACCTTCGGGGGCTTGAAGGGGTAGTCTGTGGGGAAGTGGATTGCGAGGAAGAAGACACCGCCGGAGTATGGTGAGTCGCCAGGACCCATGATGGTCGCCTGCCAGTGGAACTGTGGGAGGAAAGTGCGTCAGTATGTGACGGTTCTTTGAAGATCGTCGAGCGAGGGGCATATCAAGATGCCGGGCGGGCAGGGCGACTCACGAGATCATCACCGATGGGGCCAGCACTGCAGGAGGAGGGCGGGTCGCTGAAGTGAAGTCAGTATGGTGCTCTTGGTAGGTGTGTGTTCCGGGATCGTGCGAGTCGTACCGGCCGAGATCTGTGAGTTCCTGTGAAGAACAGTCAGCGAGGCTTCATGGCGGGCGGTGGGCGAGTGGCGCGGCGGGATGGCTCACCTTGTTGATGCGCTTGAGAGCCATGGTGACGGCTGTGTGAGTGTGCGAGCAGAAGGAGGCGAAGCGATTCCTTGTCGCGAGCGAAGGTGTTGCGGTGGTGGATGTGGGATGTGGTTTGGGTGAGGGCGTAGTCGTGCTGGTGAAATGGTGGATGGATGGTGGGGAAAGAACTGAACAAGTCAGAGAATAGATTGACGTCGTTAGTGCCTCTCGGGACAGGCCGCCGCTCGCCGCCCGCTCTCTTGAATGATGACTGACCGATGATTTGATGATTTGACTGACGCCTCCAAGCCTCTGTCTCTCTTTCTCTCACGCATACGAGTCTTGGAGGGAGACTGAGTTCTGTCTTTGTCTTTCTCTGTCTTTGTCACCCGTGCTTCGCCACTGCATCCTACAACACCATCTGCTCAAACCCAACAGGCACTGAAGTCTACCAACACTGTTGATTGGTGGCCTTCCTCTCGTTGATTAACCGCGCACAACATAGGCGACGTCGTGTATCTTGGTACATGCAGCTGCAGTGTCATGCAAGCAGTTTCGCTTCGACGCTCGAGGCGCCGTGTCAGACGTCAGCCTTCCTGATCATCTGCGCTGGCGGTACATATATATACATGGGCAGCATGCGAAGCGTGCGTGATTGACTGTGGCATGGCATCATGTTCATTTAATGCCTACTTGACTTTCACGTCAAAGCACGGCCTATGAAAGAGTTTCTCGTTGGGCATCAATTGACCGCTTGACTCGTCAAGACGTCTTCAACCTCATTCCTTACTCCTGGACCAGAGTGTCTGCTACGACGACAAGACTGCATCGACGAGCATCTTTCGACAAACAACTGTTGCCTACTCTCAAGTTTGAAATGTGCAGGATAGGAGTGTACCTGATGGCAGCTGTGCGAGGTCAACGTAGAGATCCCGGGAAGGCAGGTTTCGACAAGGCTATCCCGTGAAACATCGCCTTGAAGGTTTATATCTCATCGACTTACGGCTGAGAAATCAAGATGTTTACACCTTCACTTTAAATAAAGATATCTGTGATGGCCGTCCCTGGTTCCACGACTGCCAGTGAACTCCCACCTCCACCGTGTAGTCACATCCATATTTGCAAAGGTAATTTTGTTCAGTAGGCATATAACCTGTGTCTGAACTACTGGTGTCACAGTCAGACATGGCACGTCCATCTTCACACAACTGCATGTTTCAGCAAGGTCAGACCGACATGCAAATTAGAGACAACGAACAGATGCCACCGTTGGGCCTATACATATCTCCATGACTGGAATTGATCTGGAACTCTCGCAAGCTGTTTGTCATCAATCGTTGACTTCTTCGCGCATAGGATCAAACAAAGAAGTGACAGATCGTAAAGACCACCGCCTCTTTCGCTTGGATTCGGGTACCGGAATTTTGGTGTTGTCAGAATCACAGAGAAATGCCCCATCATCGCTCGCCTCTATGCTCTCCCAAGCACCCTTTGAATATCGATATATTGAAGTAGCTTACCGTGCTACCTATCTAGTGACTGTCCTTTGAGACATCAATTCTTCACATTCCATCTCATCAATTACTAGCGAAACGCTTCGAAGACAAAGGCGCAAGCAGGCCAAACCCGGTTGCTGCGCCACTAGTCGACGACGGCGGGGCAGACGTCACAAAACACTCTCCCAGCCAGCCCGAATGCTGTGCCTGCTTGTCTGACTGCTACCACCACAACCTTCCACGTACCACTCCCTGGTAGTTTTTCTCTCTGCTAGGCTGCCGCATGCGCATAAGGCATTGACAATCCTCACCACTCATTCTCTCCCGAGTACAATCTTCACATCAACACCGCAATCATGAACGTCATCAAACTCCAAAAGTACGTCCCCCCTCCCTTACCTCAGCGACGCACCCTCGAGACTGGCACTGACAATGCGCGCCCAGGAAATACCCCCAATTCAAGCAGGAGGAGGTCATGGGCCTCTCCGACGCTTTCAACCGTCTCGACGTCGACGACCGCGGCTACCTCGACGAAGCGACCGTCATCAAGGCCACCCAGAACTCCGAGCGCCAGCCCTACGATGTTGTCCGCCAGGCGCTGAAAGAGGTCGAGTTGGACAGCTCACGGCGCGTTGAGCTCGACGACTACGTCGACCTGATTTCCAAGCTGAGGCAGTCTTCGCCCGCACAGCAGCGCATGTCCACCGGTCCTCAGCGGCCTAGAGGTATTAGCAATGCGGTTCCTCAGGGAAACGGCGGCGCTGCGCAGGGCACACCCTCTCACGCTGCGAAGTCTAGCCACGGAGGTGCAGGAGGTGGAAGGATCACGGTCGGCGGCGCCACTGGCAGCTCGCAACACACCATCAACGAGGACGAACTCACCGAGTTCACCAGGCACATCAACGCGGTGCTTGCAGGTGACGCGGATATCGGCCACCTGCTTCCTTTTGACACCAACACTTTCGAGATGTTCGACCACTGCAAGGACGGTCTGGTGCTGGCCAAGCTCATCAACGACAGCGTGCCGGACACCATTGACGAGCGCGTGCTGAACAGAGCTGGCACCAAGATCAAGCAGCTGAACGCTTTCCACATGACAGAGAACAACAACATTGTCATTGAGTCGGCAAAGGGTATTGGATGCTCTGTGGTCAACATCGGCAGCGGTGACATCTTCGAGGTCAGGGAACACTTGATTCTTGGTCTGATTTGGCAGATCATCAGGAGAGGTCTTTTGGGCAAGATCGATATCAAGCTCCACCCTGAGCTTTACAGACTGCTGGAGGATGACGAGACACTTGAGCAGTTCCTGCGTCTACCTCCAGAGCAGATTCTTCTGAGATGGTTCAACTACCACCTCAAGAACGCGAAATGGGACAAGCGGTATGATATCTTGGCAATCGTGACTCTTTCGTAACACCTACTGACTGCTTACAGTGTATCGAACTTCTCGAAGGACGTCAAGGATGGCGACAACTACACCGTTCTTCTCAACCAGCTCAAGCCGGAGCTCTGCTCCAGGAGCCCTCTTCAGACTCCCGACCTCTTGCAGCGCGCTGAGGAGGTGCTGCAGAACGCCGACAAGCTGGACTGCCGCAAGTTCCTGTCGCCTACTTCCCTCGTGGCCGGTAACCCCAAGCTCAACCTTGCTTTCGTCGCCAACCTGTTCAACACCCACCCTGGTCTTGACCCCATCACCGAGGAGGAGAAGCAGGAGATCGAAGATTTCGACGCTGAGGGCGAGCGTGAGGCCCGCGTGTTCACTCTCTGGCTCAACTCGCTCAACGTCCAGCCCACCGTTGTCTCCTTCTTCGACGATCTCCGCGACGGCACCATCCTCCTCCAGGCCTACGACAAGGTCATTCCCGGCAGCGTGAACCTCCGTCACGTCAACAAGCCGCCAGCAAACGCCGCCCCCGTGCAAGCCACCGACCCGGACGAGGAATACCTTGTCATCAAGTCCGGTCTTTCCCGCTTCAAAGCCGTCGAAAACACCAACTACGCCGTCGAGATCGGCAAGCAAAACAGCTTCTCGCTCGTCGGCATCCAAGGCGCCGACATCACCGACGGCCAGCGCACCCTCACCCTCGCCATGGTGTGGCAGCTGATGCGCCGCGACATCGTCGCGACCCTCTCCGGCCTCGCACAGCGCATGGGCAAGCGCGAAATCAGCGACAGCGACATGGTCGCGTGGGCCAACGGCATGTCGGCCAAGGGCGGCAAGTCGTCGCAAATCCGCTCGTTCAAGGACAAGTCGCTGGCCAACGGCACCTTCTTCCTCGACGTCCTGCACGGCATGCAGAGCAGCTACGTCGACTACGACCTGGTCGCGCCCGGCCGCACGGACGAGGAAATGTACGCCAACGCCAAGCTGGCCATTTCCATTGCGCGCAAGATGGGCGCGACCATTTGGCTCGTGCCGGAGGATATTACGAACATGAGGACCAGGCTTATTGTCACTTTTGTGGGTTCGCTGATGAATACGGCGGAGAAGATGGGTGCGTGAGCGGCGGGACTGGTATGGATATGGGTACGAGCATGATGGATGATGGGATGAAAAGGGTAGACTCTTTGTTGAAACGTGGTTTCTGATTTTCCTTTCTACAGACTCTTTTCCTGTTTTCGAGTATTGCCATGTCGATTTGTGAGGGATGGCCCTGCAGGCTAACTAGCTAGGTGGGTACCCCTGAAAAAATGAAAGAAAGCGATCGAAAAGAAAACAAGTGTCCTCTGCTTGTTAAGTTCCTGTTTTGAGTATGCTTGTAGAAGTGTGAGAGAGAAAGGTTGTTCGTGACGGCGGGCTTCCTATGCGCAGGCGATGGATTGGTACACGGCACTCGTTCGTACTGATGATGCAAGACTATACTCCAATTCTTAGCGGTCATCGTGAGATTTTCAGGAACATATGTTGACTACCAGTGAAGGCGCATCGTTCACTTTCTGGCACATGTCGCGACGAAGGCAGTGGTGTGCTGATCTACTGGCCTTGCTGGTACACACATTGACTCATTAGCCACTTTCACCAAGCTTTCCATGCGCTCGAGTACGGTGAGATGTTTGGAGGGTATGCGGGTTCTTTTGTGTCTTCTCCGGCATCTGATGGCAATATTCATCTTTTTGATTTTTTGGCATTCCGATTTTGCTATATGGACTGTCGTGAAATCGTCCTCGCTTCTCGACGCGGGGAGATGATATTGGAAGGCGGTTGTGCTGAAGTCACATCCCGCGCGATGTAGCGGTAGGGTCGGACATTTCTGATAGATCGTCGGAGGATATTGTGCGCAAGCCATGACATGACGGGACATGTCTTTGCAGGTGGAACGATCGTAGGAGAAACGAAGCTTTGATTCCGAGCCCTCGAGGATCATATACTCGAGGAGGCTACATGCACAGACCGCTCCATCATCATCCCTAGCGCCATAACCGTTATGCACCCATCTAGAAGACAAGAGCGGCACCCTTGGTCTTCTTGTCACCACTGTAAGAAAGAGAAGGTTAGCATTGCGCGCGGCGAACCGTATTGTTTGCTCATAGACAAGTCCATGAATATGGAACATGACGTACCCAAGCTCGAAGTGCTTGCAGCGCTTGAGGGCGAGCTGCGCCTTGGTCTTGCACGAAGTGCATTCTAATCTGAGGACGACCTTCTTGGTGGTCTTGGCCTTCTTGTGGAAGACGGGCTTGGTCTGACCACCGTAACCGGACTGCTTACGGTCGTAACGACGCTTACCCTGGGCGAAGAGGGAGGCCTTTTTGGATGCGATGTTAGTTTATCGTGTTTCGAAGGCGGGTGGTCCAGGTTGGGTTGTGCGCACCTTGCCAGCCTTGTACTGGGTGACCTTGTGCTGGGTGTGCTTCTTGCATTCCTTGCCCTTGCAGTAGGTCCTGCGCGTCTTCGGGATGTTGACCTGTTGTCGCAAGATCAGCCTTGAGCTCTTGTCGCCGATGCGGTGTTGTCCGTGTGTGTGCCCGGGGTTTGTCTGCGCGAAGAATTGTGCCGAAACAGGATGTCGCCACATCTTGATTCAACCATCCGAATGTCCAACCCTTCCTTCAACCCAAAACATGCTCTCAAAGCATGCGGTCTTCAGCAAGTACATGCGCAATGTCTCAGCAAGAAGCCCTCCTCTTTGCGAAAATGCACCCAGTCCGTTTCCCAGCAGCCTTTGACGCCTTCCGTCCATCCATCAAAATCCCCCCACCAAAAGGTCCCGACACAATTCTCTTCGCGGCAGACGAACATCTCGAGGATCACAGATTTTCGGACTCCAAGTAATCGCTTACCATTTTGACGGTATTTCGGTCGTCGAAGGGCGGTGAGGTTGTCGAGGGTCGCTGGGCGTAGAAGTTCTCTCACTCTCTTTGCTAGCCCGTGTGACCTTTTCCGCTTGCACGAATTGTGGTGCCAAGCAACCAAAATGGACCGCACCGTTCCCGTTAAAGCCTTGATGCCTGAATCGTCAGGCCTTCTATCAATCATCCCCCCCTACGTAATCAGAATTGACAGTTGCACGGTAAGTGAAGTCTGTCTTCGGCGATATCACTCCTGTATTTGTCGAGAAGATTGTGCATTACTCCGGAGTCATCAGTCTTTCGCTCGTCGCTCGCCTTGACTCCAGGCCCTTGTTGCACTTACTCACAAACGTTTCTCAGCGGGTGTGCTCTGGAAAGTAGGAACGATTTAGGCCACCTGACAAACCAAAGCTAGACTGCAGCATACCTACATGTAGGCACCTGCCTATATCTATGCGAGGACAATGGTAGGATGTTCACACACATTCTTTCTGAAACTGATTGATAGGGTTTGTCAAGTCACAACGACCCTACCACGCTTGGAAATAGGAATAGCCGTGCATCCGGCAGTTCCAGTCCCTCGAAAGAACACCAATACGAATTGCGCCCTATTCTCAACACTGATTGCTACAATGGATCCTCCAAAGTGCCATGCCTTTGCATCAGTGACAACGACCTGAAACGCACCTTGAGATTGCGGTAGGCAACGACCAACCAGAACCCACTGCCATGGAACGATCGATCACCAAGGCAAGAACATTCGCCAGCAATACATACTGTCAACATGTGCAGTCATGACGAACATCGACAGCATCGACAGTAATGCTTTCGAGATGCTGCTTCCATTTCCGTCACCCAGTTCTCCACATCAGACCACCACTCTACATTTTTTCATGAGACCTCACTGAACATACAATCTACCCTACCCTACCTCATCCTTGATATCCTATATCGCCATTTTATACCTAAACACCTAGACCTCTCCGTCAGCATGCCCTCGAACGATTACGAGCTCGAGCATGCTTCATCGTTCAAACCGGCCCCGCCAAAACGAGTCTGGACAGCACATATACCGCCCATCAAATCTCAATACAGACCATTGGATGGCGCTCCTTTGTGGCGAGCCCTGCTTGCGCTGCAATTCGCCAACACCGGCGGTTTCATCGACGGCATGGCCGCTCCCCTACTGATGTCCACCCTCGCCAAGGAGCTGGACTGCAGTGCTACGATCGTCTAGGCGGCCATCTCAGGCTCGATCGGCTCTGGCATTGGTGTCAGCTTTTCTGGATACATCAGCGATCAACTGGGTCGACGCTACATGCTGCTTGCAATGACTGCAGCTCAATTCGCGGTCAATATTGGTACTGGATTTGTCCCGAATTCTGTCACACTTTTTGCAATGCGCGGACTCAATGGTCTTATCGGCGGAGCAGTTGGGAATCTGATCGGCGCCTCGCTCAGCGACTACACTCCTCTGGATACACGGAGTCGATACCAGGGCCTGCAGGGAGTCGCGATCATCCTTGGTGGTGTGACGGGTATATTCGGTGGCTCTGCCCTCGCGGCCAAAGGCCTTTGGCGCTCTTTGTTCTGGGTACCAGAAGCAGTCAGCTCAGCCCTCTCCTTCATCATGATTTTCCTCTGGTGCCCACCAAACATCCCAGCACCAGAGTTGAAGGAGCTCTGGAAAATCACCAAGTCCATTGATTGGATAGGGTTGATCTCCCTCTGCACAACCATCACTTCCGGTCTCATCGTCCTTTCTCAAGCCGGCCGCCAATGGGCCGTCAACGACCCTCGAATAATTACACTCATAGTAATCTGCGGCATCGCATGTATTGTCTTTCTCTAGTGGGGCAACTATTACCGCCATGTCCGACCGCTCATCCCCTTCCGCATCTTCCGCAATCCAACAGTCTCCATCGTTTGCACGCAGCAACTCCTCCTCGGCATGGTCTACTTCGCTCTCCTCTACTTCATCCCCGCCTACCTGCAAATCTGCCACGGCATGGACCCTCTGCAAGCAAGCGTGCACATCCTCCCCTGGCTCATTACCCACGGCTTCTGGATGACCGCTTCCGGCTACGTGATGTCCTTCCCTTGGCCATGGCGCTGGCCTGCCGATAAAGACCAGGTTTCCTACGGTCCCATGATGTGGCTGGGTTACACTTGCCTCACAGCAGTCTGCATCGGCTACTCCATTGCGCGCTCAGTTCCGTCCGTCGACGGCCTGCAAGTTCTCGCCGGCTTTGGCACAGGCTCGGTCTTCAGCAACTCGATCTTAGTCCTGCAATCGCACACCGAGCAAGACGAAACGGCCACCGTCCTCGGCGTCCGCAGTCTTGTCCGCACCATCGGCGGCGCTCTTGGGTCGGCCATTGGCAATGTCATCATCGGCCAAGTGCTGCAGCGATACCTCCCTGCGAGATGGAAGGAGCTGAGCACGAAATCGTTCTCGAAACCGCCTTTCAGCCGCATGACGGCCGAGGATGCGGAGCAGACCATCACCGCTTTCGAGAAGGGGTTCGAGTGGGCGTTTATTTGCTGCACGATTATCATGGGCTTGTGTCTGGGGCTTTGTTGGTTCATCAGGGACAGGGGTATGCACAGACAGCAGATTGTGCAGAAGGAGAGGAGATTGTCTGCTGAGCACACGTGAAATGGGGTTGTTGATGTTTACGACTGGTTGTTATGTTGGATACCTCGGTGCTCACCCCTTATTCACTAATTGTTGGCAAAGCATAGAGCCAGATCTCTTACCGCAAATTGACGTTCTTTTTCTTACCCATATCTCCGAATAGACTGTGCCTAAACCGCTCCCCAGCTGCAGCGCTTCGGTCGGAGTCTAGCATTTCACTAACGATCGGACTGTGCCTCGTGAAAATGCTCCTCAAGTGGCGAAGAAGAAAAGCCTCGTTTTGTACGTAAATATAGTCAAGTATACACTCAACAAGAACACTACCTAATCTCCCACAACTTAATCTTACCCTGCTCGTTCGCCACAGCCAGCACAGAGTGCACATCACCCCCGACAATGTCACCACCACAGAACGCCACGCCGGTAATACGACCCAGCGGCGTCGAGCTCGTAGGCCAATTCTTGAAAACGGTACAGCTGGGCAAATGCACCAAACGTAACGCGTCGCGCTTCCACTTGCTCGCCATGACCATGATTTGACCGTCGGGGGAGAAGGCCAAATGCGACGTCGGAGTTGTGAGGTGGTCCAGAGTCTTCGTCGGTTTGGGCGCGATGGGTACGGGCTGATCGACGGCTTTGCCGGCGGGCGCGGGCGAGGCGAGCCATTCGCGGCGGTCGTAGATGTTGACGATGCCGGAAGATGAGCCGATGGAAATCCAGCGGTCGGTGCCGATGGAGGATTTGACGAACTCGTGGTGACCGCCGAGGGAGAGCGTGGTGGTTCCCACGGCTCCCTCGTCTTGCCAGCGTGCTACCGTGCGCTGGTCCTGGATCGACCATTCGGTGATTTCGCCTGATTTTCCTGCAATGCAGAGACCCTTGCCGTCGCGCCACCAGGCGAAGTCGGCAATGCCGCCACGGCTCTCGACGCGTGCTTGTGCTGTCCATTGGAGGGTGGAGGCGGAGAGGATGTTGATCACACCACCGCCCTTGCGGCCGGATCCTTGCAAGGCCATGTATTTGCCATCGGGTGACAGCTTGAATCGCTCCATGCTGCGTTGTTCGTGTTGTTGCCCGTAGACGCGAGTGACCTTCTCGACCTGGCCGGTTTGCAAATTCCAGACATGAAAGTAGCGACGACGAGCAGAGAGGAAAATTCGAGAGTCTTTCGGATGAAACGCGGTCGTTGTCAAAGGAGTGCCCCGGATGTGCAAGCTAGTCAAAAGAGGATTGGGCGTAGGCGCAGGCGGTGATGAGGCGAGGTGGTGCAAATAAAGCGTTGAAGAAGGCCCAGAAGAGAGCAGGAGAGGAAGCGAAGGGTGGAATGAGAGCGAAGTGATGGCACTGGGTTGAACACCGGGAATGTCCTTTGTGCGTTGAATGTCGATGGTCTCGGGACGAATCTTGCGCTTCTTGCCAGATCCACGGCCTGATTCGCGAACCAGCGATTGTGCATCCTGGAGTAGCTGAGATAGAGGCGCAACGTTTGGTACCTCGTCGTCCACGTCCATTTCCTCGTCGAAACCAGCCTCATCCTCGGACGACTCAGCGCCGGCGGAGGTTCGTCTCCTTTTGTGTGCGGGCTTGCCACCAGCTGTCTGTGCCCATTCCGGTTTCGGGTTCAGCAATTCAAACTGCTGTCGCAAACGCCTGCTGTACTCTTTTCCATTGATCATATCCTCGCCTTCGGTCCGTCGCAGCTTGCGCAGTCTGGGGACAGTCGCAAGAGAAATCATCAGTCGCTCGTCGTCGCTATCCTCCCACGCTGCAGGTTGCTTTGAAGTCGATTCGTCGTCGTCGGAATCCGCAGGCGCTTGGTATGGGTTCTCGGTGGGTGCAAGATCGGAGATGAAGAGCTACAATACGTTAGTATTCAGATCATGCGAATGTTGTGTATTTAGCAGACAACATACATCAGCATCATCCATGCCGGCCAGACCATCCTCGGAAGCGCTCTCATCCTCGCCTTCTCCCGCCTCCTCATCGTCCAAGTTGAAGTCCTTCAATCCTTCGCGGAATCCCTCACTGTCACCAAATACCAAGCGCTCAAGCTCCTCCTCAGCTGCATCTTTCTCCAGGTTTCCCTCTGTTACAATTTCGACATCCGAACCTTCGTCAGATGCATCGTGGGTCGGAGGAGTGGGTTGCTGAACAGTCTTTTCCTGCTTTTTGCTCGCTTTCGCCTGTTTCAATTTGGCCATGTTCGGGCGAATAGGAGAAATACTTCACAATCCTAGTCTCGGAGAGCTGAGGATTATCTCGGCGCCACGGAAAAAGAAGTCGCAAAAATTGTACCTAGGCCAAACAATTCACATGTTCTCAAATCTCAAATTTGGACTGAACTTCTTCTCGCCTGTCTTTAGGCTATGACACTAGCGTGAAGGCACGTCCCGCCCCGCCACGGGAAGCTGCTCCCCGCAGTCATCTCTTTTGACAACGCCCGTCCGCTTTGGGAGCGAGCGGAGCCTCATACACAAAGAGACCACAACCTCACTACTGCCTCCACCATCTTTTCACCCTCACGCGACACACCAAATTTTTTCCTCCCACCGTTCGAGATATCGATCTTCTTACCGACCTTGACATTTGGATAGCGCGTACCAATTAGCTGTCCCCGCGTTTGCCTCCGCGACCGACACAGTCACTGCTGTTCGCCTCACCAGCACTTTGAGGCTCTGACGCCTCCCTACAACTCCTTACAAATCACCATAAACGACATCATCTCCCTCGAGCACACGACTGCCTCAAACATGTCTCTCGGCAAGGAAGCGCCCCTCGCGCAAGCGATCCAGAGCGCCGTTCAGCCCAAGCTAATCGAGAACGGCTGGGTGGCAGAGGATGCCGACACCGAATTGTCTGAGTACATCACTCTCATGGTCATCAACGGCAAGACGCAGCAGCAGGTGGTATCAGAGGTCGGCACGGAACTCCTGGGCGTTGGCGAAGATGATCCCGCAGTTGCTGAACTCGCGCGATGGCTCTTCCAGCAAGTGCCCATTCTAAATGCGCAGATCAACGGCGGCGGAGAGCAGGCTATGCAGCAATTCATGGGCGCAGAAGGACAACAGCAGGGTGGGGAGAACAATGCGCCGCAGCCCATACCTACAGCAAATGATTCACAGATGGACGATGCAGGAGCACCGGAAGGAGTGTATGTCAAACCCTGGTGGAACCGAAGGACGCGCCGCGCAGCATACGCGACGGACCCTCTTTCGCAGTACACCATCCCCCAGTATAATTATCTTCATGAACTAACAATCAACAGTCCAAGTGGACCGAAAGCGATGCGCAACGGCACGGCAGCAGGTAGCGGCAGAGGCAGAGACAAGCGCATGCTTGGTCAGCTTAACAGACAACTGGACCGCTCGCAGGATGACCCGCTACGAAGAATCAGAGGTGGAGCTGGCGGACAAGCTGGACGCATCAACGCACACGCCGGTCGTGAGCCTCCCCGGGGACCGCGCGGTGGCGGCGCCGCGAACGGCATGCAGCGCATGATGAATGGTCGCCCTGGCCCAGGCATGATGCCTCAAGGGATGCCCCAAGGTGGCCCCGGTGCTCTTAACCAGCAGCAACAAATGCAGTTCCTTCAGATGATGGAAATGCAAAGTCAGATGATGGCTCAGATGTTCAACGGCCAACCACCCAACATGCCAAACATGCACAACCCTCAGCAGCAGCAGCAGAGAGGAGGTGGAAAGAGCCTCTTCGATCGCGTTGACAAGCGTCAGAACGGCGGAGCTAAGAACAACCGTCAGCACATCCACAACGGTGGCATGAGCAACACCGACAGTGCAATGGAAATGGACACTGGCGCCGATGACGCCGCCAAGCGCAAGGATCCCTTCGACACTCTGTGCCGCTTCAACGACAAGTGCACTGTCGCAACATGTCCCTACGCACATCAGTCACCTGCGGCCGCGCCTGGCACGACGATCGACCTTTCCGACCGCTGCGCTTTTGGCGCCGCATGCGAGAACAAGAAGTGTGCGGGCAAGCATCCCTCACCTTCTCAGCGTCGCCAGCACCTCAAGGACGAAGTCGACTGCAAGTTCTACCCCAATTGCACCAACCCGAGCTGTCCTTTCCGCCACCCGGACATGCCAGCCTGCCGCAACGGTGCCGACTGCACCACGCCCGGCTGCAAGTTTGTACACTCCAAGATCATGTGCCGCTACAACCCCTGCCTGAACCCGAACTGCGGGTACAAGCACGAAGAGGGCCAGAAGCGCGGCAAGTTCGAGGATAAGGTCTGGACTGCGGGCGGCGAGGGTTTCGATCGCGATGCAGCGATGCAGGCCGAGAACACGGGCAAGAGCGACAGGTTCCAGGGCCTCAAGGAGGGCGACACTGCGGAGGAGGAGCTGATTCTGCCGGGCAGGTCGACTCCAGAGAGGGGTGCTGCCGCCACGGCCACTGCCGATGAGGGCGTTGTATCTTAGATATCTCGATGGGGTGTATGAGTTTACGGAACAAAAAAGGATGACGACTCGTTTGTTTGTTTTAGATTGGGCAAGCCAAGAACGGAAGACTTTGAGGCAGGACTATGGCAAAATTCTTGTACGATTAGTGGTGGTTGGGCATGGCATTGATACCTGCGTGAGTGGATTGTCGTTGTGGAAAGATTGTGGTGGGAGTATCCTGAGATCGAAGGAAGAAATAAGGACGGGCGAACCCAAATACCTTAATGGACATTCAATGTTTTCTGTTGCCGCTTCTCTTTGCGGCGTCTACCTATACTTCGCTTCCCGTTTCTTGTCTCATTTATTGCCAATGTATCTGGACGTGCTTTCCCATCAAATTAATCCCAAAGCTGGAATGAGACGTCTTCAGCTTGGAACTTATGGCTTCTGACATTTGATAAGGTGATTTCCATCCAAAGTGATGCTACCATCGATTGTGCCCAAGCTTGACGATGGTGGCCAGCATATGCCATCCAATAGTCCATTAAAACTGAAGAGGCATTAATTAGATGACCGCCTGTCGTTGTTGTCAGCTGAAGTCGTAGGTCTGGTGTGAGAACAGTATAAACGCACGGTTCTCGGGCTAGAACAACGAGCAGAAATGGGTCAACAGAGAATTTTCGTGCAACACCGGATGGCGTATTCTGTGATTGAGACCATTCCTTGTGTGCTTCTCACACCACCGCGGCCTACGTTGACAGGCTCAAGCATTCAAGAAGCGCGTTGTCGTAAAGATTCAGCAGCCACAGCGTATGTGATCAGCTCGCATTGAGACCATTGAACGCGATCCCTAGAAATCGACTGCTGGATGCTGGATCGATGTCTTCTCCATTTTCTTCCATTCGCTGATCACATCGCACGACCTGGCAGCTCTTGAGACTCGGCAGCCTGCCAGCCAGGAGCCTCATATACAACGTGGTGACTAGTATAAGGAACCTTCGCATCTTGTGATCGTAGCGAATAAAGCTCTTCCGACGATGTGTCGATTCTCTTGTCATGATTGGTGTTCTTGCCGCGCCGTTTCCAGAGATAGAACGCGGCACATATGATCGACACGGCACCAAGGGTTGTGCCGACGCTTGCTCCAATGATGGTAGTGTTTGAAATGTCACTTGAGCCGCTATCGGAGCTGGGCTCTGATGTCAGCGTCGATGCAGGTATTGAGGTAGGTGTTGAAGTCGGTGTTGATACTGGTGCTGGTGTTGGTGCTGATGTTGGTATCGATTCGACTGTGGTCGATGCATCCGACATAGGCGTACTGGCGGAAGAGGTCGATGATGTTGTGGTTGACGATGAACTACTTGCTGATGACTTGGGACGAACCCAGAATTGGCGGCTCCAGAAGCCCCCCATCATTTGTGCGACCTTGTCTCCCGCAGCATCCACAGCTTTGATGGCAAAGGGCGCCTCGCAATCTGGAACACAGCTTATGGTCCAATCAAGGGCCGTCTTTGAGTTCCCAGCTATCGAAAGTCAGTGATGTATCGATCATTTTGTCTGTTCCAGATTCTCACTGCTCAATTGCCTTTGCTTGCCTACTGATGGCGGGTTTGCTGAAGCGTTGTAAACCACATAGAGATTCACGGCCAGAAACTCCGTGGTCCATCGAATTGTCATGTCCGCCCCTTCGTCGAACATCTGTGTCTCGCCTGAAGGAAAATCGAAAGTCCCGTTGAAAGATTCGAAAGATGAAAGAGGTAGTTTTTCGTAGGGCTCGTAGAACTGGCAACGACACTGCAATAGTAGCACGCTGATGCAAGCCCAATAGCAAACTACCCAGTTCCTAGAAGCCCCTCGTGACATTGTCGCGGTCGTAGTTTTGCAGGCGGATCGACAGGGTAGCAAGTAGACGATAATAGGGTCACCCTCGTATGTCAAGAATGGGAAAGAAGACGCAAAAGAGCATCTCAATCATCCCTGCGCTGCATATATCGCAGATATGAGTCGAGGTGCGTGAGTATTAGCGCCGCCAGAGTGATAAGACTGCGAAGCGAATGGCCTTGTCTACGGTGCCCACTACACCGGTGCGATCCTCTATCTCTCGAAATCGATTTTTTGTTGCGCCTCATCCTCGCATACGCGCTCAGTGTGCAGATATCACGCAGGAATAGAACATGTTTCAACTAACGTGGGCAACGATGCGCCAGCTTCTAGCCAGAGAGCCTCTGTTGAAGAGTCAGTGAGAGATCCTAACTTTACGCTCGCGATTACGCCACCACACGCGCGGTCATCCAGCTATCATCGCGCTAGATCACTCTCATCTTAATATGATCATGTCGAATCGCAGAGGTGTATCCGCGGACTTCCATCCGCGCGTTGAAGAGAAAAGAAAAGAAAACTCGCTGGATTCTTTGGACACCATATTGGTGGTTTCAATAGGAGGTAGTGCTTTTGTTAGGGCAGCGCTTCGCGCAGCCGGACCAATAGGCTGGATGTGACGAAGCCGCATAGGCTAAACGATCTCCACCCTTGACGAAGCACTGCACAGGGGAATGGAGGAATCAGGACTGTGAGCGATACGCTCCTTGGCCCACGACGCCACGCCTACACGAGTTCGGAGAGGCGTATCGGTGCCCGCCTCATCTTTCGCCTGCAGAAGGACCCTCTGGTGCATGCCGCTGCTAACATGCTCTGCCGGACAAGCGTAGCACAATCGGCTCTGAGTACGGTATATTCGTAAGGTAGGATTTCGTTAATTCTCGTTCTGATCTTAGAAGATTTCACCGATCCGTTACTCGTTGCATTCACCGGCGTCACTAGCACACTGGAGCTTCTTGCCACGGACATCTCGACTTGCTGTTGGATGCTTCAGCCTGGAAATTAAACTGAATGCCGGCCATTTCCTTGCGTGCAAGAGGGACAGGAAGAAGTGCCGCCTCAATACTTCTCATCTGCCTTACACTATTCATTTACTGGCATACACACTTGACCATTCATCTATCACAGGCGGCTCCGAGGCTCAACGAAGAACCGTCACAACTACCCTGTCGGGATTTGCCAGGCGCACAAGAGACATTGGTCATATTGAGAACCGGATCTACGGAGCTTGATGACAGATTTGCCGCTCACCTATCCACTTCTTTGCGCTGTTTTCCGCACTACTTGATTTTCTCGGACCTGGAAGAATGGTACCATGGTGAACATATACTGGACGCGCTGAGTCCCGTGAGCGACGGCATCAAAGCGGACCACAAGGACTTTGACATCTATCGACGGATCCAGCGTGATGGCAGAGCAACATTGGACCTCTCAGAACTAAGCGGATCTCCCGAGGCATTTGAACGCATGGGCGGCAATACTCAGAACCCTGGCTGGAAGTTGGACAAATGGAAATTCATGCCCATAGTCAATAGAACCATACACGAGTATCCGGACATGAAGTGGTATGTCTTTATCGAGGCAGATACCTTCTTATTGTGGTCAATGCTGCTGCAGTATCTTTCCCTCTTGGATCACACCAAACCGCACTATATAGGGGCCGGAACATGTCTTGGGGAGCATCTTTTTGCGCATGGAGGTTCTGGCTTCGTTGCCTCGCAGCCCGCCATGAGTCTAGCAACTCAACGTTATTCCACACACAAGGCTGAAGTAGAAGCCTTGACCGATCAACAGTGGGCCGGTGACTATGTTCTCGGCAAGTCGTTTGACGCCGCTGGAGTATCTTGTACGGACGCTTGGCCGCACTTCCAGGGCGATTATCCAGGCCTCGTAGCGTACGCAGGTCCTGATGGACGCTATCCGCCTGCTGCATCTTTACGAGAATGGTGTATGCCTACGATCTCGTATCATCACATGTCTTCGGACATGATTAAAGACCTATGGGACTTCGAGCAGCGGTGGATAGGCACACACGAGAATGTGGGTTCAGCTTATAAAATATAACTCGAATGACAAGCTGATAGGGATGCAGCATTCAGATTTCTTGACACACGGTCAAGTGTTCAAAGACCATGTCATGCCCCAGATGATGGAAGGCGACAAAGCGGAATGGGACAATCTTAGCGACGAAGGCGAAGTCGAAGTGAGCGACATCAATGATTGTCGTGCCAAATGTGAGGCACAGGTTTCATGCAAGCAATATTCCTTCGTGCAGGAGACCAAGAAGTGCAAGACTCGCGTCGATCCTCGACTTGGCAAGCAGAGTACTGGAACGGAGTCTGGATGGTTAAAAGATCGTATCGTAGATTTCGCACGCAACATGCCCGCCTGCGGACAAGAGGGCTGGCAGGTAGGGTCGACAACAAGACAAACTAGGTGCAAATGATGAACCGAGAACAGTACGGCAATCATGACGATGGGTCTGTGTCAGTCAAGGCTGCAAGAGCAGTCGGCTCCCACAATTTTGCTTGCTGGCTATGAAATCGTTGCTCGCAAGCGAAGACGTCCCTTTCAGCACAGGGCCACATGGGCATCTACATCACACTGCGCTTCGACAGAGGTTGCGATCCACTGTTTCTAGGTATGATCCTACCAGACCGGTTCCTTCGTTTGTGTGTACCAGCCCGCAAACATCCCCCAATAAAAGCGTCTGTGCTACAGAACTGGCCCGCCCGGTTTCATGTCGCCGCTCAACTGTGTGACCGCCCGTGTAACCCAGGCACAATCCCTAGCTTTGCCAGATCCAAGCCATTGCCACCAACGCCACTGCCGGGCGTTCTGCATCTACAATTTGGCAGCTTGTAGGTGGCACTGGAAGTATTTAAAGATTCTGCACGTGGACCTTTCTCGTTGGCTACCAGCGAGGATGCCCGCAGACAACGGTTGATAGATGCATAACTGGGCCCAAGCAGATTTGATCGCTGAGGCCGGCTACGCCACTTCGCTTTTCCTTTCCTGTTAAAATGGCGATAAGCTACAATTCGCGGCTGAGGTGGATCAAACTCCCACGGCCATGCTAGACTTCTCGAGGCAGCTGAAACAGATCCTGCTGCCTTCTGCTCAACCGCATGGTTAAAACACCACACTAGAAACTACGGTCAAGCAGCGTTGCACGCAACGGACGACCTCAGAGACCTCATCCACCCACCTCTGCCTATCGTCCTAGGAGCCAGAAGGCCAGATCTTGGTCATCATGTCAACGACAATCTTTAATTCATTAATCACAATTTTCACGCCGCCTGTGAGCTGCAGATCGCATTGGACGTACGAGGGGGTTTCTTATAACAATGAGACTGGAGGAGTCCTCATGCAGCGAGTGCTTGCGGAGTCACTGGATTCTGATTGCTATCCACCTTCTTGGTTTGTCCAAACGATTGTATGTGTCCTTTAGTACCAGTTTGTTGATGAAAGCATCATTGTTGCAGCTATGAGGTTACGTTATACGTAAGCTTAGAAGAGTCAGTTTTACTTGGAGTTGCCTTTGATTTCTCTCCATTGCAAGTTTCCTAATGGAGTAAAACCGATGTCATTCATTTGTGAAAGCTTCCTCTGATATGTGATTGTGCCTGAATCAATGCTTGTTTGGCCGAGCTGTGATATCTACTTAGGACCTCGTGGATTCCTTCCACGTGCGAAGGTTCTGGGATATCTTGTACCTGGAATTTGTCGACTCGAGACAATTGTGTGGGAAGGCAAACCTCTGCAAAGCATCGTTTGCAACGCGTCCATGAGTACCACATCACCAGATGCTTGAATGTGATCAGGACAAATATCTTCATTTTCGTCGCCGATCCCAGGCTTCCACTATGGTCACACAAACTGCTTCCGAACGCTGGGGTCTGGTTACAGGTCGGTGGGAATAAGCAAAGCAAACTTGAGTTATTGGGGGCAGAATGCCCAAGTAAGACCAGGCAACCTCTTGCTGCAAGCGAGCGGAAACTGATTGGAGGGGGTTCCTATATTGACCTTGATTCTTGCCAAAAACGTGTTCCAACCGTATTTCCCTTAAGCTACTGTAATTTTGCAAGCTGGGTGAAAATTGCGACAATGAAAATAAGCAATGATGACCTCCAAGGAGCAAGGAGGAGCCACTGAAAGATAGTCAATAACAGGATTCGACAAATGGTCGTGCGAGGGTATGTCATTTCTGAAGTTGCACGAGCGGGTCTTTTGTATCCAGTACAGAGCGGCCATGTGGCATGTTGACCAATGAGCAAAGAGGTGAAAGAGGGAATACAGAAGGAGCTCACCAGTGTGGTTGTGAAAGAGGTGCTCAGTCAATCACAAGCGATCGTTCCTGTCCTTTGCATTGCTATTAAACAGAAGATGCAAAAAAAGAAAAAAAGGCAAATGGCAGTGGTTGAGATGATTCTTCCTCTTCCGACGATCATGCCACCAATATGCTATCATCCAATTGACGGGGTGTAGCTGCATCAAGACGGATCAGCGTGGTCTGCTGCGTCTCCATCTCTTCTGTGACATGAGCGAATGATCGAATAAACATCACAACACGACCCTCGATCTTCTTCACGATGATCAAAAGATGAGTATGGTCCACCAATGTAACACACCCGACACATGAGCTGATACCGCTGCTGCTAGAAACATCAATTTTCTCTGACAAGACCGCTGGAAGTCTGCGCGAATTGTGGCAGTAAAGTGCCTTCATGCAAGTAAGAGGGGTTCGCTTATCACTGTTCCCGTGATGCACAAGCTGCAAGCCAAAGATGCAAGTCTCAGCTTGACCTCAATAGACGTCCCACATTAGCTGCGAGCCGATCTGTACATTCATGGCCAAGTACGCCAGCAAAGGCAACCCACTCAGTCAGGCGCCTACCTATAGTAGGCGGCACGCAGCCTCATCATCTTCAGCTGAGGTTGACTGCCACCTCCCTTCCTCTGAGTAACACCATCAAATCTACTCACGCGGCCACCGACTCAAAGGTGCCCAATTTCCATTAGCCCGCCAGATCAACAGCTACCGTGTATAGTCAATATGTCGGGCGCTGAGGTTGGCTTGGTCTTGGGCATCATATCCTCAACTATCGCCATTTGGGAGGCATGCGACGCAATATGGGACGCAGCGCACGATGCACAAGGCCTTCCGGCGAAGATACGCGCTTGTGCTGAACAAGTTCCCTTGGTCATTCACATTTTGAACCTTGCCGGCGAAAGAATCGAGTCGAAGCCGGTTGATGAAGAAGGGCGAAAATCAGCGGTACCGATCCTGGAACGGTGTCGAGAAAACGCCAAAGGGATCAGAGATCTCTTCGACAGATGTATCCCCCCAAAGGATGCATCGAAGGCGGAACGCTTGAAGAAAGCAGTTGGCATCAAATCGAAGAGCAACTCGGCGAAGGAGAAGACGGACGCTGTGCTGGCAGATCTAGGTCTTTTGGCACAGCAAACACTGCTTGAAGATCATGACGCGATCTCGGACATCAAAGACGCCGTTGAACAGCTCGCGCGTGTTGAAGATGACAATGATCGTTCTCAATTCGCGCACTATGGTTCTGGAGATCAGTTTGGCAATTCCGGGTCCGGGACGCAGAAGAATTATATCAACAAAGGCAAAGACGCAGAAATGAACAATGCAGAGACGATCAACAATTACAAAGGAGGTACGAACGCGGCGAAATGAAGACGTCCCTTCATCGTTGTGTGCTGTTGACGAACGGAGTTTTGGGCGGACTTCCAAGTTTCTTTTTGGTCTGAAGCAGAGGCATCGCCGCGCATTTCCTTGGGTCTTACTGATGTCCTTGAAATTAGGTAACAATCAAAATTTCAGCTATGGGTTGAATCAGTCGAACTACTATTCTGAGGTCCCTTCCCGTAGGCCTTCCACTATGGCGATCCAGCCATTCCTGCAATAGGCTCGTTGTGACCCTTAGACTGATTTCAACACAGACTCCAAGCAAGCCTCTCTTCAGCTCCACGAGATTCTCGTTGGTCGAACTACACCTTTAGACGACAAATCGAGAATCCTGGACCAGCGAGGAGAGCGGGCCGCAGGCACTTGCCAGTGGATCCTGGAGGATGTTGCGTACAAAAGCTGGTGGAACTCGCACAAGAATGGTCTGGGCCTACTTGCGATCACTGGCAATGCGGGCTCGGGAAAAACAATGATGTCAACCTATCTCGCTGAGAAGATAGAGGCCGAAATCACCAACACCGAAAACGATGCAGTCTACTTCGCATTTTTCTTTTGCACAGCGCGAGACCGTCACCGCTCAACAGCGCTCTCTATACTTCAGGGCTGGCTACATCACCTCGCTCGATCTGAGCGATATCTTCAGGACCTGCGTTCTGCCTTCGCTGCTCGAAGGGAGGCCCATGCGGAAATACTGAGCGACTTTCAATCGCTCTGGCAGGCATTCGTTGAGACACTGAACGTCTCATCAGCGACGCGCTTCGTACTGTTGGTAGACGCTCTCGATGAGTGCCCTGAGAAGCAGCGCAAAATCTTGCTCAATCACTTTCTGCGACTCGAACATGGCGTTTTCCAAGGTCGAGTCCGACTAATCTTGACCTGTCGTTCGGACCATCATTTTTCGCCAGCCCGGCTGAGCGATAAACAAAAAATCTGCATGCAAGGCGACAGACTCCAGGGTGACCTTGAGCGTGTCGTTGATGAACGGGTCGATTACCTAGCCCAGGACAAATCCTATGATCCTGAACTTCAGTTGGATATCAAATTCGAGCTGCTGAACCGCAGCAGTGGAAGTCACCTCTGGATTTCCCTTGCCATCCGTGAACTTGAACTCATCACCAACAATTTGCAATCTCTCCCCCGACTGAGAACCATACCGAAAGATCTTTTTGCGTTTTATGACGAAATTCTGTGCCGCGTTGAGGCCTCAAATGCAAGTGAAGTGCGGTTTCTACTGCACATACGCCTAGCAGCGCTTGCCGATCTTACAATAATGGACATTGCAGTTGCTCGATCGCTTCTACCTGGGAACGCCTTCTGTCTTTTGCCTGACTTGCAGTACTTGGCGAACGATGTGACTCAACCTTCCGCAACCGAAGTGTGGGAGCTCAAAGGGTGCCTTGAGAAGTGCACCGATCTTGTGAGCGTTGATGCTCAAGGGGTCGTCGATTTCATTCATCCCACAGTGGCAGAGTACCTCCTGCAAACTACGTCTCTGCGATCGTACGACGTATGCCATTCAGTATTCCTGTGCCTCGTGGTGGCATCTTTAGCATTCGTTCTCAACAGGTTTCTCTCCAAGATCCAGCTGTCTTTGGTGCTCTTACGTTTTGCGGCTCTGACACGAAGCTGGATGACCCCGAGCCGTCGTAAGCGCATTGCGAGTCCAGGCGTGTTATGTCTACGTCTATACCGACACTCGAGAGTCTTACCGCGAACAGCTGCTCTCTGGCTTGTTCGCCAGATCTACTGCACAGATATTGAGCAAGCGAACCTTTGCGCTTTCCAAGTCGCGTTTCAGAGCATATCCAAATCTACTTCTGGAATTGAAGAAAGATACGGACCTAGCATTTTGAAGATTCGCACATACGCAAAAAAGTCATTACAGACACATGCCTCTAGATGTCGAGACTCCCTAGACCAGCATTTCCCCTGGCAAGCTACGTTCGATCAAGACAAGTTGGAGTCACTCGAATGTTGGATGAAACAAGAGGCTTTTCTTGACGGGCGTCTGCTTCGCAAGATCGTCAAGACTGGTGCGAACATTAACACCTGCATACAAGTTCTCGAGGAAGATATTCACGACAAGACGAGAACGCCTCTCATCGTTGCAGCAATGAACGGCAAGGTAGCGGCGACATCAGTGCTGGTTGATGCAGGTGCCAGCGTGGACTCTCAAGATGAAGCTGAGCTTACAGCTTTACATCACGCTGTTCTCAAGAATCATACGGCTGTGGTAGCCAGACTCCTTGAAGCTGGTGCAAACGTGAATATTGCAGACGTCAATGGAGATCCACCTTCTATTTCAGCTTTGAAACAGCAGACTGGGGTACACGATACTTTGTACGAGAATTTTGTCGTGAAGGGCGATTCAATCGCGTTCGTGGGAGACATCGACATCGTCAATCAGACTGCTATGGGCAAATCTACATGGCTAGACAGCGCGTTACGGTTCCCACGACCGGAACGAGAGGCTTTGATCTCTACACTCATCGAGCATGACGCGGAGATAAACGTACGAGACCAAAAGGGCCAGACATTAATCTCCACCGCAGCAATGAACCACAGGTGGAAAATGGTAGATGATCTACTCGACAGAGGCGCCGACCCAAACATCACAGACTCTGAAGGAATGAATGCTCTGCTGCGAGCTCTGTGGTCTCCTCGCACTATTCAGAATATCCGTGGATGTGTCATCAAAGGAACATCCAAGGTCTGGCTTGGCTCCGCTATCGTGTTCGACCATCCCATCAGCAATACTGCACATGAACCGGCAGAATTGAGCTATTCACAAGATTATGTGACATCAATCATCTCAAAGTTGATCGCGAAAACTTCGAATCTGGAAGTGCGAGGACCCGCAGGCCGTACTGCACTCTCCATTGCGGCCGAGAATGGCCATCTTGCAACTGTCGAAAGGCTGCTCAATCGTAAGGCCGATGCTAACACTTTGGACAATCAGCAAATGAACCCACTAATGTGATCATGCCGTCGGCCTCGCTTCCGCAGACTAATAATTGAAGATGTGGTAGCCGAAGGCGATTCTCGTGTTTGTGTGGGCACATTGCTAATGAGAGTGGAACGGAAGTCCCATCCGCCACAGCACAAAAACGAAAACGGAAATGACAACGACAACGACAAAGACAGCGACGACGAAGATGACAAGGACAGCGAGAGTCCACTCGCGCGCATTGATGCAACAACCACGGCCGTGCGAAAGGAGCGTAGGGACATCATCACAATGCTCGCTTTGAAGACATTTGATGTGAATTCTTGGGATCAGAGCGGCATCTGTGCATTCCATCACGCAAGGGATCAGGACTCGCAGGAATCAACAGAGAATGATTTCGCCGCATGCCATCTGGGAGGACCGATTGCAGCAACCCAGTCCAGCATAGCTGATATCCTGAAAGCACAGGGCGCAACACCCCATGCAAAGCCAGGGACGGAGTTGACTGATGATTACCATCCGGCGGATGATTCGATTATCGTTCCCTTTGCTGAGTCCGTTCGTTGCATGTCAAATTTTGTTGTGGACTCTGCTCGTGCAGTCGTATCCATGAGTGGAGGTAGTGACTCCCGCCAAGATCTTTCACTCCGAGGAGGCATGGTTGTCAAAGAACTAGCAGTAGGAGTACCAAGTCTTGAGAGCCCAGGGGTGATGCAGAGGAAGAATGGTCGTTTGGCGATCGATTGAGCGCCGCCGAAAGAGATGTCGCATTCTCTCAATTTACGGAATTGTCTCGAGATGCCGTGGACGATTCTGAAAAATATCGTCATCAGAGGCCACTGCAGATTCGTGGACAATGTTGTTATCATGAGCCTGGAGTCGCCTACAATAAAGATTCTCTCTGGAGGAGCGGCACAAAGACGTCCCATGAGGTTTGAATCAATTCATACTATGGATAATTCAATGTGGTGGTCTGCGCTCGTGGAGATATACCGGTTTTCGCCGGGCCACAGGCGCGACTATACCGGGTGGGCGGGTGAAACACCTTTGCACGTGTTGATAGAAACCCTGTTCCGAACGGCGGACCCCGACCAAGTTTAGCCTCTGGTGGATCAATGGCGCCTTGAAGCCGACAACGAGGTCAGCTCCTTTCGTTTGCTCGATCTTAAGTTCAGGAGTCGAGCCATTTGATGCGAAGAACTTTGCGATTTGCAACCCCCCAATGTAGTATTCTCAATAATTGCAATGGTGCACTCAACTTCTCATGTTCAGTAGCTCCATTTGTTAAATCAAGATCTCATTGGTCTCTCGCCATCTTTCTTAGAGTGTCGAGGGCTCTTCAACGTCCAAGAAGTATAGAGCCTTTCAAGTAACGTTCGATCGAAGTGTTAGCAGCTTTTCATCCTCATCAGAAAGATCCGCATTCTCATGTAAGTAAGATTTCAAAAATTCATCATCAAGTCATCCAGCAGAGGCTCGGGCGCAGCTAACGTACGTGTCGCGAATGAGGGAGCTTGATGACCATGCAGCCCATGATGGGTAGGAAGGCACAGCAGGCTGGAATCTCAAAACCAGAAATATCTCATTGAACGACTACCAACTTTGTAGGGAATATCTCCAGGTATATGCGGTCCTTGGCCGCCGATGCACTATGTGATCGTACAATTCTTCGCAGAATACATGTCTTCGGACCCGAAAGACTGGACGTGCCCCGTTCCCAGCTTCTACGAAACAACTCGTATGGTGTGTTTGGCACAGGTGTGGTATCCGCTCAAGCTCTCGGTACAGAGATCGCGGTGGAACCACCACCAGATAGGTTCCATGTGTCCTGGGAGAGGTAAGGCAGGTTGGTAGATCCAGAGGTGCTTCGTCGCCCATGATTATGCCTCTGTCCAAATCGCACTATGTGCCTTTCCGGAACCCTGGAGCCTGTGCGGTCTTCAAACCGAGTGTTGACAAATGATATCCCGAGCAGATTTACAGCTGTACGCAGATCAAGAGGCCACCTGCTTCGGCTCATCTGTGTGAAGTTCGGTAGCCTGCTGCATGCCGGTACTGAGGTCAGCATCAGCCGGCTTGACAATCGAGCATCGAGTCACGCATTTATGGCCGGTGTAAAGCATAGCGAACAAGATCAAGCTGATGTATGCCGCAAAGAAGTCTGAGGTGCTCCAAGGCACGAAAGCTTGGAAACCCTGCGTGATAATGATGAGGACGTTGAAGCCAATGCCGTACCAGGTGAAGTAGGGCTGCAAGAAAGCTTTGTATGGCAAGCTGGAACGAGGAATCCTTTGAGCGTCGAGTGCTCGCATGAAGCCGATATGTGACAGGCCAATACATGCCCATGTAATGAAGCCAGCAACTCCGGAGATATTCATAAACCAGTTGAAAACGACACCGCCGTCGGAAGATTCGTTCATAAACCCGAGCAAGCCAAACACAGCGGTACAAGCCACTGAATAGTATGGGACACCTTTCTTAGTAGTCTTCTTGAATGATTGCGGCGCAAAGCCCTCGTTCGCAAGGCCGACGAGGACACGAGAACCGGAAAATACATTCGAATTCGCTGCGCTCAGCACGACGGTGAACAATACTCCGTTGATAATATCAGGAAGCACAGAGACCCCGGCTAATCTAGCAGCGATAACGAGGGGCGAACTGGCGGCGTCGGTCGTGCTATTAAGCAGCTGCTCATTATCATATGGAATGAGAATTCCGATAAAGAAGATTGTCAATACGAAGAAGAAAAGGATACGCCAGAAGGTCTGTTTGATAGCCTTAGGGACGTTCTTTCGTGGGTCTGCAGTCTCCCCGGCAGCGATGCCGACGAGTTCAGTACCCTGATATGAGAAACCAGCCTGAATCATGACTGCCCATAAGCCAACAAATTTGGCCAGGGGTATATTGTCTGCCAGAGTCTTGCTTGCGTCTGTTAAGAAAGGAGCAAAAGCTCCTGGATCATCCCAGGTCTCGAAGCCGAGGTAGCCATGCTGCCCTGCACCAGCATTGATACAGATCCCGAAAATGAGGAACCCAGTAATCGTGACAACTTTGACACTAGCAAACCAGAATTCGATCTCACCATAGACGGAGACTGGCATGAGATTCAACGCTGTGATCACAGCCCAGAATACACCTATCAGAACCCCAATGTTGACGTTAGGCACCCAATACTGGATGATGAGGCCCGATGCTGTAAGTTCCAAAGCGAAGGTAATTGCCCAGTTGAACCAGTAGATCCAGCCCATGGAGAATCCCAAGCTTCTATCCACGAAGCGGCTAGCATAGATGGTGAAGGCTCCAGAAACCGGGATATAGGTCGTCATCTCCCCGATAGCAACCATGACTGAATAGACAAGAGAACCAACAAAGGCATACGCAATGAGGGCTCCAGCCGGCCCTGCTTTCGCAAGAGCGCCTCCAGATCCGATGAACTTCAACCGTCAGCGATAAATCCTTACAATCGAATGGAAGAGTCTCAAAGGCGATCGTGTTGAATGCTGATGGCACGTCCATGTGCGCCGGGTGATGTTTTGTCAAGTTTTACGTACCAGGCCTGTTCCTACTGTGCCTCCAATTGCGATCATTTGTAGGTGACGTGACTTCAAACGCCGCTGCAGCGGCGCTGCTTTGGCATGCTCGACAGTGGCGTTTCCAGAGGTCTCGTCGTTCTCCGACAACGAAGTATCTCTATCGATGGGCGTGCTCGGCCCATTATCCTCTCTGGTGTTCATCGTTGCTCGATTGGCGCTTCAATGACAAGCGCTCTACGTCAAAAGACCAGCTTTGCTAAGACCGAGGAAGGGGCCGGAAGCGGCAGTAGTAAACAGCAGAGTAAACAGCAGAGTAAACAGCAGAATAAATGCAGAAAGTGTCCGCCCATTGAGAAGTCGATGATGAAGAGACGACTTCCAAGAGTTATTACGGTAGAGCACAGGAATATGCGCTCGCCGACTGCGGCGAATATGATTCGCGAGATCTCGTTCGTCAAAGTTGCGGGATACGCTGAAGCAAAAATTTCGCACGGCAGGCTCGCTCCGTTATACGCATGGGTTCAACCCTATGTCATATGTAATAGTTAGCACGCTTTGAGATTCTGTTAGTCATGGATCAATAAGCATTGCCGAGACCGGATCGCTGCATGCAAGTGCCACGTGAGAGCTTGTTTCAGCCCTACCGGCAACTGTATTCGCTTGTTGAATCTAGCATATTCTTCTGTCCGCACCATACTGCTATCTCGGTGACTCTCGTTGAAGCGACATCTTTACTGCAGACAAGTGGTTACGAAGAAAACAAATCGCCACCGGTGGACCGAAACAGGTCCGTTCAAACGCTTGCCAACGTCTGCGACGTCCCACGCCGACAGGCCAACAGAACGGAATCATCTCTAGGGTCGTGTGAGATGTTGGCTGGTCCCTCAGCTCATGAATGCAAGGCGTTTTGTAGTGCTGGGCAGCGATCAGAGACAGCTCATTAGGTCTTTGTGCATAGCCTGAATGGGATTCATCATCATCGTCATCATCTCAGTTGCTGCTACAAATTCTCCCTAGTAGGTCGGACTAAGGAGGTAGTACAAATAATAAGCACAAATCCTTCGGAACGACCCTTAGGCCCCCAACCTCCTGTTGTTGGACATCGAAACTGAATTTCGAGCTTCACAGCCGCCAACCACCACGTCTCGCATCAACATCAATACTGTCTGAACCGCACATTATGGACGGACCAGAGAAAACATCGTTCGGTAGCTCAGCCCGTCCGCTCCGCGTCATCAACATATTGGCCTTCATACCCGGAATCATCCTTCTCCTCATAACCGCACTCTCTACGAAAGCTGGCTCGTTCAATCTCATCGCCGTTGCGCCCTTGACCTTGTCCGCACTCCTAGGTCTGGTATGCGTCGCTAGTAAAGACAAGCGCCTCTCATGGACGATGTACTCAGATCTATGCATGGCCATGTTCTTCGTATCTGTTTTGGTTCCAATGTATGTACGCTCTGGTTATGCCTCTAAGAACGTTTTTCGACTCACTGACGATTTGCAATTACTTCAGATGGGTTACCTTGGCAGCACATACGAATTTATGGAATAAGTCTGAAGTTCTGCTGTGTGCTTATGGCACAATGCCGTTGACCGTGGACTTGTACGTCAGCTGCTACCCTAATCGCGGTTTCTTCTCTCATGACTTGGTCAAAACCTGGAGCATATGCATGTACATACTGCAGTTTGCTTTGGCACCGGGCTGATTTCCACAACCTCCAGATGCATACACACATACCTATTCCTCCGCACCATCCCCAATATCGTAATCCGAGCCTGCCACCATCCGCGATCTTGCCCAAACTGCAAGTACGCATTTCCGCCACCCGACGAAGTGCCATGCTGGAGACTCTACGAGAATCATGGTGCCCAGCTCAGGAGTCCATCTCACGGTCAACTCGAGCCCATCGTTCATGATAGGTTCAAACGCTCGCATGGCAGCAATATTTGTGACAGCAATCGCGAGCTCTATCGCCCCTACTTGGCAGATTACCAAGCTGAACTGATCGCGAGAGTCTCAAGCGAGTTCCAGACTAGCGGGTGCAATACTCCTCGGTGCAGCGCTGAAACGCTGAACAGCAGTAGGGTCTCTGGCGATGTGTGTTTTGACAAGGAACGTTTTGATAGAGTGCAAACATGAAGTACTAGCATGACTCGTGAAAGTCCGCAGCATCAACATCTTGTTAACCAAATACAAAGCCCTGAGATACGGACCCTGAGTTGGCATTGTACGTGCGTACTAGCTTCTGTCTGCCCATATGGCGCCGACGAACACAATCGACAAGGAGATTGATATTTGCGCAAGTACGGAAGCGCCCTGAAGGTCAGAGCCGTGCTTCCAGTGGAAGAGCCATAAGAAGAAGAAGATGAACCCCGGCGCGTTAGCAAGAGCCGCATAAGCACAAACCCAACCAAAACATCTCCGTTCTTGTGCATATATTCCCCAAAAGATTTCCCGCTGGCCATCTTCCATCTCTAATTCTTGCTTTCGTTTCGGGAGAGCTTTGAGAGCACTGTCTTCATCAAGATCCAGGAATATTCGTCTTCGGTGCCGGTGCCAACTATGGCAAGCGTAGCACTGATAAAAGCGATCGCGGAACTCGCCCTGTGAGATTGGGCCTTCTGGTGGCCTTGTCTCTGGTGGACTCGACTCACAATCGTACATGAGATCCGTGTTTGCCGGGAAGCTAACACATATGGGCTCGCTTCGTTCGACCCCATACTTGTAGAACTGGAACATTAGTTAGATCAAAGTAGGGAAAGTCTGCTATCGAACATCCAGGCTTACACGAAAGAATTTGCAGTGATCGTATCGCCACCATGAAAATAAGTTTCTTAGCCAACCTCGGCAAGCAATGTATCGAGCCCGCAGCTCGGCAAAGAAGTCGCAATCGCTCTTAAACTGATCTGTTCTGATCGCCTCCAGTCGGAAGTCACCGAACCCTGCAGCCTTGACACAAAGATACACGTGCCGCAGTTCCGTTTGACTTGGTAGACGAGCATGAGCGCTTGGCTGTTGTGTGCCTGACGATAGCCTCCCTTGTGTAGCAGATATAGTACTTGGTGTTGTGGACGATTGATGCAGCGTGGGCTGATTTGGTTGGGCGTTCGCCAAGTTTTGAGTTGTCCGAGCATGGCTAGCTACAGGCTGACTTACTGCTGAGCTCTTCACTGGGATCTGCGCAGCACCGGCAACGACTTGTTTTCCCAGGTGATTGGTTCCAAGGAAGCTAGGCGCTGTACAGAGAGCTCTTTCAAATGCTCGCCTCGATGTGTTCGGAATATCGACAGACCTTAAACTCCCACCTGGCTACGAACAGTTCTATCAGTAGGCAATACCAGGAAGTGCGAACCTTGGAATACTTACTGTCTTCCATTTCAAACGGAAGTTCTTGGCATCTAAGGGGTACACTCTCTGTTCAAGTGGCCACCAGTTCAGAACTTCGTCCATGACATCTTCTATCGATTGTTTGAAACGGTCGAGAGGAGAGACATGAACCTGGGACACGAAGCTGAAGACGCTCGCTGGAGCCCAGGACAACTCACGCATTAAGCCGTCTCTAGCCTCGGGTGGTAGTTGTTTGCCCAGTGCAGTCAAGTGTGCACCGCTTCGCAATGCGGCGAACATCCGCTTTTCGTAAGGCCTATGCACAAGATCCAACAGCTGCGCCTTGAAGACGCCATACGCTTTGCTCTTGATCAGGAACGCCTGGATTTGCTCGAATTCTTGCTGCAAGATCTGAAAGTCAAACTCGGTTTCGTCTTCGTCATCTTCCTCTTCGTCATCTTCGTCATCTACGTCATCTTCGTCTTCTTCGTCTTCTTCGTCTTCTTCGTCTTCTTCTCCGTTGTCTTCTTGTACGTTGTTTTTCAGGCTGTGCTCTTCTTCACCATCACCTTGCTCAATTTCAGCTTCTCCACGATCGAACCTCGCATCATGGTCCCTTCCCAGCTCGAGTTTGCTGTCTCTAGAAAGCTGCACCGCCTCTGAGATGGTTGTTTTGAGTCTGCTGAGTGGTTGTTGGAGCGTTGCATCACGCACAATGAGCCTCTCCGTCTCCACCAGTTCAATGACATGTCGTGCGGCGCGGTAAGAGATATTCCTGGAGCGTAGCATCCTTGCTGCCTGAACTTCTGTGCTTTTCGCACATTCCAGCCTCACCATGGCCCCGAAACGTGCGATCAAGCGACGAAGACTTCGAGCGAACTCGTCGGGAGTAATGCTAGGATCTGTGACTGCTACTGCATGTATATTAGCAAGTTCGGCAGTGTAAAACAGGTTGACAGTGAGTAGATGAAGGATGTCCTCAGGTAGTGCGCCAGCGTCCACGCTGCCGATATTGCTTGCATATGGAACATCGCTACAGGAAGTCCTGCTTTCGGGGTTGGTGGTACTGTGTAAAGATGCTGTAATCTCTTTGATTGCCCCCGGTGAGCCAGGATAAGCACGGTTCTCTTGTTTCAGGACTGCGTTCAGATCCAATCTGAAGCCAACAGTCAAAATGTGTTCCAGTGGTTTTATGACTCTGGATTCGAAAGCATATCGCATTCGCTCATTGCCTCTGATTCCTCCTTTTTCCCTGAACACGTTGTCTTGTGTAGATAGCAAGGCATTCACCACGTGAGTTAATTCCTTAGCGAAGGGTCTACGTTGGTAGCTCTCTAGCGTATTCTCCAATTCTAGCCATTCAATGGCATGACCGCAAAAGACCTCGAGGATCGTCTTACCTAGCGCGGGAAGGCTAGGCATCTCCTCGTTAAGCCAGCGCAACATGTGCAAGGGGGTTTTCTCGCCAGTCAACTGATTGGGTAAAGAGAGCAAGGGCACCGTAAAGCCCCATTGATGTGGGACTAATGGCCGCTGGAAGAAGACGCCATTCTCAATCCGGTTGTACGGCCACCAGGGCCCTCCACTTAGACGCAGATATAGGTAGCAAAGAGACCATGCTAGAAGCACGCGCTCTCTTTCTCGGATATTCTGAGCGGCTACGGCAAGTAACGTGATGGGAGGCAAGCAGACACCGCGATGGTTGATGATGCAGGCAGCATCGTCAGGTCGGTCAACACCATCGTTAGGTCTTGACCTGTCGATCAAGGTGTCAAGGTCCTTACAAGGAGCACCTTGTGGAATCGCCTCGCGCCGTTTCCGTATGCGCAAATCCGCACTTCTCCAGCCCAGATGGGAATTCTTGGAAGGATAAATCAAAGAGAACCTTAGTTCGTCCCGAGCCTCATCTTCCGTCTTGTTGTCGCGGAGCAAGTCGAAACATACTTTCGCATCCAAATGGGACAGGGGACATTCACAGCTCCAGCTGTTGATGTAACAGCTATATATCTCTTCCAGTTTGCGGCAACCAGCATCAAATACTGTCGAAGCTTCGAGTCTTGTCAATTGATCCGGTGATTGACGACGACTAGTATCCTCAGTTTGGCTTTCTTCGTGTTTCCGGAACGCCTGTCGTAAACGCAGAGCGGCTTCGGTGATGCGCCGTTGCGCGCCACGTTTGGGCCGGTGAAACGACGTTCTCTCGAGGAGCCACTCGAGCCTCTGCCCGTCGTCCACAATCTCCTCGGCAGTGCCACATAAAGTGGCAAGCGCTAACAGTCCGGGGCAACAAACTTCTTTCTAAAGGTGATCTAATGTCAGAGTCGTATTTGAAGCACTGAATGTAATACAAACTCACCGAGCCATGAGGTGTGGCTTCAGACACTGGAAAGGTAACGAAATCCTCCTCTAGCGCTTCCAGAAACGCAAGAGTATTTTCCGAGATGCGTGTAGGTGATTCTTGTCTTGGCTCCGTGGATATGCTTGCCACGTCGAGAAGTAGCTTCAGCTCAGCATATAAGGTCACATGAAATGGCTTCTTCCTACCGCCAAAGCCATGCTGCTTATTCGCCCATCGCTTCGCTTCCGAAGCACGCGCGTCCTTGCCCAGAAAGAAGAATCTAGTAACATCCAGAATATGAGGCAGAACCATGCGTAAGAGCTCCACGATGTGCTTGTGGGGGCATTCTGACTCCATACTAGAGAAAAGATCATGGTCATGGTAAAGCGAAAACTGCAATGACGCCGACGTGAGAAAAACGAGACAGCTTACAGCAGCAGACCGAGCTCAGCCTCGTGCTGGTGGACGGTAGCGATGCATGTGTGTGCTGGACGAACACCGCAGCTGCACAGCTGACACCACCTTGCCTTACTTTGAGGACTTCAATGTATACATGATCTGCGGCTGGACGCCCAAGGCAGTAACTTCATGTGCTTCTGGAGTCGGCTGGTAAATCTCACTATCCAATCTGCAGGGATTGGGTGGCGATACTATCGGACGGATGAAGACCGCATTCTTGCAGAGGTAATGCGGACAGGCATCCAAGCGACAACGTTCCCTGCTCTGGTAGATGAGAATTTGTCGTTCGCTATGGGAGGTCTCCAGGCGGTATGTCAAGAAAAGACGTGGCAGTGTGACGACTTACAAATGCTCACGCTGTCAGGTGCCGCTCGCACTCGCATCTCTCGCCGCAGTAGCATGGGCATCAGCTGATGAAACGTGAATAAACTCGAGCGTGGTTTGTTGCTCCGGTACCGAATGAAGCTTTCATGTTGGGTCGGGAAGAAGTGGAAAGTGCTGCTTTCCAGGGTGGCGCGCGCTGGCACTCGTCAGAGCCTGCCGGTGGATCACCACAGGCGTACTGTAGATACCTCAAGGTAGGGATGGAAGGATTGCGCCCACTCGGCTGAAGCCGTTTTTGTCTAGGTTTGCCACCTGCGCCTTTGCAACAACTATCGAGACGTTCATGTGGTAAGCACGCCCCCATGCAAGCCGCAGGGGAGTGGTGGTGAGGGAGCAAAAAGAGGCAGCATAGGCAGTCAAAACATACAACAGGCGGGATTCCCAGATGGTCACCCACTCTAGTACTAGTCGCCCGGTTCAGTGCTTATGTATGGCAGAGCGGACGGGATGCCCAGTTTTCACTGACCTATGGTCGTATGTGATATCAAGTCTTACCATTCAAAATATTATAATCAAATTAGATGTGCAGACGGAGCACGTCGATTCGTCGATAATAGATACCTTACCTAGTTTTGGTTTGCGACTACATAGTACTTGTACAAGCATGAGAGCATTTTTTAGCACTTATCATGGAACTTTAAATAACATCTAGCCAAAGGCTCGATTCTTGCGGAAGTGACGTGGATCCCCCCAATGGGCGCAGCAAACATGAACCAATCAAGCTATGAGGTACGGAGAGGGTCACCTTTGGCTATTAGACCATGAATGACATAGCATACAGCGGGCGAGACTTCGATGGTTGTCCAATTTTATTAGACTATTCCCTCACCAATCTTAAGGCAAACATAAATCATGAAACTAGAGACAGAACATCAGCTCCCACGGCAGGCTCGGGATAGGAACAACCAGACAATCTCAATATTGGCCGCGACTATTTAGCCCACATTCTCGGTCAGATCGCCGATCGGTACCTCCTACATGTATGCGATCCCATTCCCATTCCCAATCATCGTCGGATGAAGAATGGACGTTGAAACCACCTGACTGGTCAAACTCCATTGCACTCTCGCCCTCCTACCATCCGCATGGCATCTCCAATCTCTCAATACTCAAGGCCCTCCGGCGCGCGCATTGTTTTGTCAATAGTGCTCGCCTTTCGTCCGACAGGTTCCCGTCACGCAATAGTATCTGCTGCCTTTGCCATCCTGGTTCGGTGATCGAAGGTCAATTGGATCACCCTTATCAACCTCAGGCGCACCGCCTTCTTCACAAGCCGTAATCTCGGAGTTTTGAATCGTGTATGCGGTATACGCCATCTTATACCACAGACAAATGGTCTCCCCTTTTTGTCCGTCACAGGTGTACGTATCGGATTCTGAGTAAAGAGTGGTGACTGCGAAGCCCCCGCTGATCCATTGAAAGGGATGCACATCAAAATTGAATGCATATGAGTTTGCTGTGCTTTCGGTCGTTGCAGCGCTACAGGTGTTGAGTCCACACTCGTGTGGGGTCTTCTCGTGTCAGCTAATAATCGACTTAAATCGCCAGATATGAACGGCATTCGAAGACCCGAACTTATATTTGTTTGTCTATGGAGAAGATCCTGATGAGGGTATCCGTTGTCAACGAGTCTCGAGTGTTGACTAGTGCTACAGCCACCTTGTCGTTTACTAAGGTTTGCAGTAGGATCGTCCGCAAAGATGCCCGTGAAGTTCCCACTCTCCGTCGTAGCAAGCGAAGTGTCGATGAGTTTCCTTCCTTGCATCGGTTGATCGGTTGCTGATTCGTCTTCGAAGCAGCTGCCGTGCTCTTCCCCTAGTGCCTCCGCTAACTCCCCTTGATCGATGCTGTGCTTGGGGATCGAACAGTCAATTTCAAGCTCGCGATCGTTGTAGACTCGACTGCACACAGGCTCGGATTCAGACGAAGGGTTTGAATGCATGTGAAAACTGTGCTCTCCAATGGTGATGTTGCCAAGGTAAGGAAGGGTATGAGTAACATCAACAGTAATGGCTTGGTCTATCGACTTGCCCAGTCTGGTATCGCATGCCGCTCCGATCAACTCGCCATCGCTGGCGAAGGCAGCAATGCCATGCTTGTTGTTGGCGATGTCGCATCGATAAAGGACCCGAGTGGCATCTCGAGCCGATGCTGCGTATGCAACATATGGGAGGAAAAAGCCCAGCCACGAGGGCTTCTGGTACAAGATCGACCCCCAGAGCGGACCTTGCCCGTGAATATCGATGGTTCCGAGAGGTTTTTCGACAAATGTGAATGAGTTTGGGGGATTTGGCTTTCGTAGCACATGTTGGAGTGTTCAAGGTGTTGTCAATTTATTCGGGTAGAGTGTCAAAAGGTTATTGCTCCGACTTTTGTTCCAACAAGACTTGATCTAGACCTTTCGTATCTACTTTTACTTCTTTCTTTGTCGTTATACTGAATCGGAGATTTGCTCCAAGTATTTTTCGATCCGCATGAATCGTACGAGTCTCAGCGAACATTTAGCTGGCTTCATAGCGGACCCACAAGGACAGGCATCTTTCACCTCACTACACTACCGCGTTATTTCTCTCTGTCTCTTCCGACATTGCAGACTCACGAACGAGAACTAACAACAGAACGCAATTTAGATTGCTATGCCGATACATATAAGAAGCGGCAAAGTTCTTCACACGGCTGGAGATCCATACGCTCCGACGAGATGGTTTGATCCTGGTAGGGTCACCAATCCCTCGAAAGAAGACGATGGTCGCACAGCGATGGCGCTTTTCGTGGTGGACGAATTCCCCCTTGAGGTTATTTGGTTTGACATCCACAGCGAGGACACTATGCTAAGTCGATCATCACAGACGGTCAAGCAGATCTTGGATGACAACCTCGAGGATATTCAACATCCTATCATTTGGCTGGCAGATTCCTACGACACTATACCGGACTTCGATTTTCATCGTCGAACCCCTGGTGTTAATGGCACAATGAGCGATGACCTGGACGATAGCTGGCATTCGCCTTTCATAGGTAAATCTGCGCAACACTCCGACTTGGTCCTATACTTCTGCTCCACAGCTTGACTAACACTTTGTAGGCAGCAGCGTCCAAGAATGTGTAAACTTCATGCGCAACGCACCTCGGCCTCCGAAAGGCTTGAACACTAAGTTCTGCGCCGTCTTGCAGAAGGATCTGTATGAGGCCCACTCATTAGTCTTGATTTGCAAAGCTATGGGCGACAAAGAACCGGAAACAATTCACTGTCATGCGGATAAGATCGGTTTGTTCTACAATGGGTTTGACCGTGGTGACTGGAAGGAGAACCACAAAATGCAGATTTTATACTAGATATCAGGTTATATTATATTTGTAGAGTCTAACTGTCGATATATTAGCTTTGAATTCGTGGCCAGCGAGCTCAATACATCGTGTATCGCCCACGCAGTTGCCAGTGTGTGTGCCAATAGATGACTGTCATTCCCAACCACAAACACAATAGATCTCGTCCCCAATTCCGAAGCTGAGCTGTCCATGGATTTCATTAAAGCCTAGATCATGCGATATTGCAAAGTGAGATTGGACATGTTTCATTTCGAATGATTTGAAGCCTTGCGATCCTTCAAGACTAACAATCACTCAACATGCCATGCGGCCCATGCCTATGCTTCAAGTAGCGTTGCGCTAGCGTACCGTGGCCACAATAACTATTATAATGTTCATGATATGGCGAAGCAGTTTCAAGAAATGAACTTCGACACAAAAAAGAGTTCTGGCTCATGAATGTGTCCATAATACGTCGCTACCCAGCGTCAAGACTCGTATGCATCAGAGATATCGTTGAGATCTAGTGCGGTGTGTGCCGTTACTTTCGCATCCTGTAACCAGGATTTTAAATTGCATTTCGTTCTGCCAGGATTGTATTCCTGCGAGAGCCTCTCGTCACGATTCATTCGACTGGTCCAAAACCATGCATCGTTTTCGCTGACATCAAGCAACTATTTTGACCTCTCCCGTCTCTTCCATCGACCATGTGCTTTCTCACGTGGATCTTACATTACATTTTCTATTCTACCAGTCTAATGGCCACGCCGTCTTGAGGCTAAAATGCAGACCATTTCACTACTGATAGTGCTCGTATCAAGCTCATGGGTTCAGGCACGCAACGAGAGTGTGCTGCACGGCAACGTTACCATGCGATGAACTCAACATCCGAAGTTGCTTCAGGGGAAAGTGCAACGATAACCTGTAGCTTCTCAAGCGCAGAAGATCGTACTGCAAGATCATCCGCGTCGATGGACAACTCCATCACCCTTGATTCCTTGGAGACATCAGTTACGTCTACCCCGTTACCAAGTTCAGACCTCTCAGCTTCAAACTTCACGCTTTCCGGGCTTTGGTCGAACAGCGAAAGCCAAAGCATATTTGCAGAAACGAACCCTATACCTGGCACACAAACATCAGACGCTTCCCCAAGCTCGACCAGCTCCAAACCATCCAACGTCTCATCGATCGAAGCGCATCTATCTCGATCGTCACGAGCGATTGCCATCACTAGTTTCATATCCGATGAGCCAGGTACTGGCTGCGCCTCAATTGCTTCAACACTCTCTGCTAGCTCTACGAGTGTGCCTGTGCAAAGCACGCAGAGTGACAATGGAACCAGCTCGAATTACTTCGATCACGAGTGAGGTAGCTCTTGGCTTTTCTCCGGGCATTGCAGCGTCTGTGAACGGATCAGATGTCATCATTGGAACAATGACACGAGTACCGGGAGGTTCCGGACTCACTACAGACACAATATCTGTATCGCTAGCTCCTCCAGGAATCATCAAGGACGATGGCAGAACAACCTCCCTGCCTGTCGCTCTCACCACACCATCGACCATACCATCCAGCGACACATCAATATCCTCGACGATGACAACAATGCCCCCGGGTGTATCTACGGAAATCATCACATCGGCAGAGCTTCAGACTGATGCATAGATGACCACGACTAAGCGTGGTGAGAGCACAACGGTTCCAGTGATTTAGTGTCCTGGCTGTGGCGGTAGCGTTGTGATTTGGGACCTCAAACCGACAGGGAACGTCCTGCTCGATTTGGCCAAGGTGCCCAAATTCAGCTTTCCATGTCTCTTCAATTGCTCTCCGAAAACACATGAAGATGATGATAAATGATGAGGATGAAGAGAACGAGCACACAACTAGTGCTGAAAAGCTGTCCAGTACCGCAGATACAGACACATCTAGCTCGACGACGGATTCAAGCACAGATTCCTGCTCAGCGAGTACGACCACAGCGTCCTGCCGCGTCGGCTGTTCTCTATCCCAAAAGACCATGGACGATAGTGCCTCGACCACAACAGTATGTCACACCACGAAATGTGAGCAAATAACCGACTGCGGCGTCGAGAGCACGGTAACGACATCGATTTCCACGTCCACGGAAGAAGCATGCCCTATGGCTACATTAGAGCGATACGATGCCGCCGCCACCTATCGATCTTTATGGCTTGATCTTCCAGACTGGCTTGACAATCCTCTCCCTTAAATTGCCCTGTCTGACATTACCATGCACATCACCAGGTCTCATAATGCTATGACAACTAGCTCTGCAACTCTCTCAACGGATTCGTCCTCAGTCACAGGCAGTAACACTACTTCCTCTAGCACCATCTCAAGCAGGACGAACTCTATGATAACATCATCGACTCCAGGATCATCAACCTCAGGACCAACGATATCAACAAAAGCTTCTAGCAGTAATTCCACCCTCTCTAGCAGCAGCGTTTCAAGCCCAACCTCATCAACGCTTGAGTCGAATAACACGACCAGTAAGTACATCGGGTCAGTCTTTAGCAGCAAGCACAGCAGTCGCCTCAAGCTCCATTTCGGCGTCGCAAAATGCATCAATTACATCGACCATGCCATCACCATCTTGTATGGCGGACGGAGCACCCTGGTATAGCCCAGCGAGCTGGTGTAATTGTGGATCAGGATCAACCTATCCAGCATTGGAAGCCACTTCTTCTGGCGCTACTGATACTAACTGCGCTTGCACCACCCTGCCATCGTCAACGATATCTCCGGTAATGACGAGTGAAGCGCCCACAAACGTACCTGGGATGGGAGGCGTGCTCGGTTGCAACGCAATGCTTGCCGATCAATACAGTTCGGCCCACTGCAACTGCGGTGGCACGGCGGCCCCTACACTTAATCCCACAGCTTCGGATGTCATGAACTGTGCATACACGGTCCTACCGACATCGTTCTATGACCCGGCGTTTCCGGTCACAACGACCGAAAGTCCGCCCGAGGAGGCGACATCTGCTGCGCCAGCGCCGCCGTACGCCACCAGGGAATGCAACGTCCACGTTTTTCCAAGCCTCGGCCAACGCTACAATGATCCTATGGTTGTTGTTGGTGTTATTATCACAGATGCGGACGGTGTGGATATCGGTCATGGCTCATCTGACTTGGATTGGTCTGAAACAGCTGACTTTGACAGCAAGCTTCCATTCGAGCTATCGGCTACTCCATTCTCAAGAGATGAAAACCTTGAGGATAGCAGTACGGTAGAGCGCAGGGCTCCAAGAGGTCCTACGCGACAACGTGTGTGGAGGGACGGTCCTGTCCAGTTCACTTATGACGACCAAACGTGGGATACGAGGACTACGTGCTCGGTCGGCGGTTGGGATGGCGGCAGCTTCAAGAACAATCTTGATGTTATTGTCTTTGGCGATCGCTATCTTTTGAATCGCGAGATTGATTGCAAATTTCAGTGTTAGAATACAACAAATACGTAGCTTTTTTTCTTTCAAAAAAAAAAAAAAAAAGAAAAAAAAGAAAAAAGAAAAAAAAGACCAGTAAACCGCTCTATCTGCTTGTTCTTGACTCTTAAAAACGATTGAAACCTCCCGATAACTAGGGGAACCTCCGATATTAGACAGAATTGCCAATCAGGCAATGTTCGCACAGAAATTGTGACGAACTTACATCTCAGGCGTTGAAGTCAAGCCGTTGGGGTGCAAGCCTGATGACGGCTTCGTCGTACCACCTGGTAGTGGTCTTGACTTTGTTTGGTCTGCATGATACGGTTTCGAAGAGGTCCCAGTGATGCTCTCGATAATGGTTGCATATTCAAAAAAGATGTGGAACACTCGCGGTCCGTTAGACATGATCAAGAGTCTGTGACTTGGCCAGTTTCGTCAATCCATAGTATTTGCCCCCTATCGCAAGCACTGCTCAGTCTACACTCCTCTTATGCTATCGTCTCGATGATCAGAAAAGCCTGAAGTCTCCAAACTCATAGTGCTCAACTTTCATGTCAAGCACGCCAAGTTCCCTCAGCTCTTCTTCAAAAAAAATCTTGAACCGGCCATATGCGCTCGTCTGATCCATCCTTTTCCTTCCTGACTCCGGGCAATAATCCAGACTTGGTGCGACCCTCGGAATCTTTGAATTTTTTCTCTTGCTCCGATGACCTCCACGTATGAAGCCAGATAGCTTTGTCAACATTCGAATCATCCGATGCGTCCGGCATGATCCAGCCACGTGAAGGTAGGCCTTTGTAGGCTTGCTTTCTGCGCTTCTCAACGGCCTCCGGGCTAGAGCCATCTATGCCGAAGTTGTTGTGCCGGTAGACCATACCCTTGACCTTGGCCAAATTTTTACCGAGCGACTCTCGGTGTCCTTTCGGGAAGTCGACAACATGTAATTCCGCGGCAGAGCCTTTCATGGAGTTTTAAAACATCAACATCTGCTTGCCGAGTAGATCTACCAGAACTGCCTGCAGGGGACTGGACGATTTCTTAGCACGCTCAGACTCGAAGGCCTGCCCTTCAGCACTGGATTTAGAATCGGTGTATTCTTGCTCGCTACGCCAGCCTAGGAAAAAAGAGTCAGAATGGTCGAAGGCCAGAGCAGGTGAACAGAAACTCACCGCTGATCAGCATACCCTTTTTTGGGTTTTCAACACACCGACCGATAACGCCGCCCATGAAATTGCCATTATTGAGAAGTAATGCACACACTTCTTTCCAGGATTCAGGGACAGAATCATGCGAATGATCAGGCACGTCCCTTGCTGTAAATGTCGTGAGTACTGCGAAGTCCGGCATCACTGGCAGCTGCTTTTGTTCTTCTGTCAACGGAGATTTGATTGTTGCTTGAACAAGGATAAAAGCTTTATTGATGCCAGGTCATGTTTGACTATATAGCGGGCAACGTGTATTTGTTGTCGTGTAGGATCTCAGGAGAGAGTAATCGAGATCCTTCGGCTTGGCAAGGCAAAGCGGCCATTTTGCGCCACCAAGCTCAACTTTGCCAATCCTTCAGACATGTGAAACCTAGCCTCTCAACATAACAACGAAAAACATCCCATGGCTTCTTATGCGATGAGAAAGTAACAAATTCTCGAGTTAAGTCTAATTTGCGATGCAACGGCAAATGTGACCTCGATCTTCAAATGCCTCTGAACAGCAGGTAACTGAATTTCAAGCTTCGATAAAACCATAACAACGCTGAGAAATGCAGGAAACAGACCTCTCCAGTCGAGATATGTATACGACGAAAAAGTCGTCAAACACGACTGCAATCGTCAACTCTGGCATGGTCTCAGAGCCGTTCAATATATTCTGGCACATACTCCTCGTTCTTCATGCCTTGTGTTTTGCCGGTCATCCGAAGCGCCTTCAGAGTCTTCGGATGGATTGATGTTGATATGACCGCCACACGGAAGCATCCTTTCTCTCCTCCTCAACTCGGCATGAATCTCGTCCCATAAGCATCTGCTCGCTTGAAGTAGGAAGAGAGCTTGGAATCTTTTCATATCAGTGAAAAAGTCGGTTTCCCAAGGGACACTTTGTCACAAGCGAGTCTCGAATTCTTTGCCAGATACTGTGAATACTCTCGATCTCGGCACAGATCGCAGTGCATCGCCAGACCGCATCTGACAGATCGAACATGGCCGATATTTTCTCATGCCGAACAAAGACTCCGAACCAGAGCAGTACGAAGTTGGCCACTGGGTATTGCAACTTTCAGATGCCCATCGCGCCCTCAGAAAAGGTAACGACGACAAACTCCATTCATCCACAAACCCTCCTCACAATTGCAACCCACTCAACACCGCCCCACAACTCGAAACCTGCACCGAAATAACCGTCCCAACAACCAACGTCCCCCTCACCGTAGCCATGAGCAGCGCCTTCCTCCTCGCCCCCTCAACCGCAGCAGTAATACCACTACCCACACACCCCGCCATGGCGCCCATCAGCCAGCATTTCCAGAACGGCTTAGGCGGGAGCTGCTCAGGGCTGAGAGTCGTCGAGAGATACGTGTACGATCCGAAGCAGAGGAAGAGTTTCCCCGACTGCGACACCGCCGCATTTAAAGTCGGTAGACGCCGAGTAGATGCCAGAGAATGCAGGACGACTTCGTTCAGACCGCCGGCTGCGCCTCCAAGGGCGCCGCAGAGGGTTGTGGGGAGGTGCAGGAATTGCGAGCTGTAGGTTCGGATGTGGTCGAAGCTGAGAAAGCGGATGCCTGTTCGGCCCAGCACGGCGGGGGCGTGGGTTTTGATATGTTGGAGGCCTGTCTTATAGGTTGGTTGGCCTGTGAGGGGAGAGAGAAATGTGCCTTCTACGGGGAGGGAGGCTGCGCCTGCTAGAACGCCGGTGAGGAAGAAGACGGATTGTCTTGGTGCTGATGGCATTACATTTTGGTTTCCAGAAGCCGAAGAGATAGCGGTCGGCATGTTATCCTCGGATCTTACAGGTCGGCAGATAGAGCTGGTCGCCAGCTCGTTGTCGTGGTGTTGATATTGCAGCTCGTATTCGGTAAGCTCATGACATCATTAGGGTTGGAGTGGGCTCCGCCATTGATGTTCTTCTTCTTCATTATATACATGTATGTATGTGCCTTATTCTAACGTGCATACATGTATAGTTTGAGTCTATCTACTCACAGAGCTTATTTTCCCTAATGAAGGTAGAGTCAAAGTCAAAACATCAAATGGCATGGAGGAAAAAGACGATCATCAAAACACCGCTTTTCATGATTCAAGATAATATATGTATACCGCAACCGTTCGCAAATTCACAGCCATCGATGACTTTATCATCAAGCATTCTAGTAACAGCCGTTAAGAAAAACTCCATTTCGCGGCGTGGTTCCACATACAACATAAAGACATCCATCGTAAAGAGTTAAAAGAAAAGGGCGGCCCTCAAAGCTGGTCCGTCCGCTGGCGTCAACGACATCTTCCGTCAGCAGCATCATCGTGCAACATCATCATCATCATCATCTGCCCCCACCAACGATAATCAGCATCTCTCCCAATCCCGTCAACACAATCAACCGTCCAAACCAGCCGTCTTAACAACCCATCACTCCGCACAAACCCCCTCCCAAACCCCCTCAACGCCCAACCAATACCTCTCCTTCTCCCCACTCCACTTGCCCCTCGCATCGACATTCGTGCGCTTGACGCTCCACTCCCTTCTCTCCGCCACACCATTCCCCGGCGCCTCGCACCAAGAGAACATAACCTCTTGCGCGGCGAAGACGAAGCACTTCCTCACGTCCTTGGGCAGGAGGGCCGGGTTGGTCAGGTCGGTGCGGATCTGGTGCGTGGTGCTGTCGTAGGAGAAGAGCGTGACGGCGGCGGCGAGGAAGGTGAGGAGGGTCAGGAGGCATTGCACGAATTTGAGGGGGGATTGGAGGAGGGTGGCGTAGAGGTTTGAGAGGGCGAGGGAGGGCTCGACGTCGGAGACGATGGCGCGCACGTCTAGACGGGTGGAGGTGCGGGCGCGGTAGACGCGGAGGAGGGCGCAGGCGTTGAGGGCACCGGTGTGCCCGAACAGGTGCAGTAGGACGGGGTGGTGGGAGGTCGTGTCGGGCTTTTCAAGTCGTTGGTCTTCCCAGGATGCGGTCAGGGTGTTCGTTACTTCGTCGAGGTCAGGACTGCCGGCTCGCCAGCAGCCTCGCAGCAGGAGGATTTTGGCGCTGGGGTACAGGTCTTCGTAGCCTTCGACGTAGGAGTCTATTTGGGACTCGGTGGCGTGAGGCCATAGGCTGAGGACGATGAAGTGGGGAGGGGCGGTCGTTGATTTCGTTACGGGCGTGTTGAGAATGTAGTTGCTGTCGACGGATGATGAGATTGATGAGACGGACTTGTCTGAACGGGTTGATCGAACGGAGTTTGAACGCTGGATCAGGCCGGTGGGCGAGTCGAATTTCTGCGTCTCCAATGCATCGAGGTTGACTTCGGACAAAGGGTGGATCGGGGAGGGGGACATGGAACCAGCCATGTTTGAACGAAACTATCGAGGGAGAGCGGTGATGCTGTGCTTCTGCGGTTTGCGGGTGGACAGCAGGATATGCTGTATATGTTGTTGGTGGCTCAGTGGCTGGAATCGATCAATGGCTTCGATGATTGTACCTTCAATCAAAGTGAGGACGACGTCGTGTGCGCGAAAGCTGTCTTTGCTCCCAGCCTCGAGGAACCGGTCATTACAGATTAATCAAGGCGGTCGCAGGAGATAGCTTGCTCGAAGCCAGCCTCTGGGCATGAAAGAGTCTGGGTGAGACAGTCTCGAGAGTACCGGATTCTGGGGTGTCTAGTGCGTCAAAAGTCTCAACATTAGCAGTCGCGCGCGCGACGAGAGATCACAGCAGATAGATTGATTGATCCAGCCGTGCCAGTAATCAACGGCGGTGTATGCAGAATTTCAATAACATTGGTGCTTCCCCGAGTCAATCAAATCACGCGCGAGCAGCCATGCACGATTTTCCCTTCAGATCGTGCAAGCGTCATCTACTCCAGCCGTCTGCTAATCCTACACAGATAGGCAGGTGTGGGCGGCGGAGATCAGCCCGCAACCTTCCTCTCCCTACTATCGCTGTTCCTAGTAGGTGGGAAGAAACTCTCAGTGGTGGTGAAGGTGCGGGGACCATGTGCGAACATTGCTGTCGTCAATCCACGTTGAGGACAATGTGACGAACGCCATGGCTGGGCTCGAATGATCGCCAGCAATATAGCCACACGATTGAGGTTGAACGCACAGCGATGAGCTGCGAGCGAGGAGATGTCGTCAAACAGAAGCAGAAGAGCAACACGCGTAAACAGCAGTGATGACCCAGTAGATTATGCAGGCCAAGAGAGAAAGACAACAGGCACGGGAATGGCCTCCGTCGTGAGTGGTAGACAACAACGCGGTGAAACGGCATTTTCTGCGCCGGCCTGCCGACCCCTACGGACCAAACGCCTTGCTGGGCAGGGACTAGGGGAGGCTGCCAATGATGCTTGATGGTTCTTGGTGGCGTCAAGACACCAGGCATGCGCTTCGAATTGCCGCTGGGATGGCATACCAGCCGTGAGGCTTCACAGCAAGGCTGGGCAGAAGGCTTGCACGGGTCCGACGAGGTCGGTATGCACGCCACGGCCTCCAGTGCCTGAAAGATATTTGGAAGCAATCCATGGAATAACCAGCAATAATTGTTGCCATGAATGTGCGTGAGATGCGGAGATTGGAAAGCCCAAGTGGTTAACCAGGCCGTTTCGTTACTTGACAGAAAGTATAGGCAAGGATGAGCGTTTTCCCCTTACATGATCCCAGATCCCAGAAGCCGTTGCAAGTTGTGATGGATTAGAGTTCCGGACTCCGGTGCTTGGAAGGCCGACTCGCAGACGTTTCGAAAGTGTGTTCCTGGGAGTATGTCGGATAGTTTGCTGCAGGTGAGGTCGGATATATTAGTGGTCACCAGACAATTTATTACCAAGGGCCTGGAATCTCGAAGGATGCGAGATTGGTCGCGCTGCTCAACTGCAGCTCGGGCATCTTCTCATTCGCATGCATCAAGGCAGCTCGCAGAAAACATGCACCCCGTGAGGAGTTTGCGTCCTGGCAATGTGGTTGTTCTTGGCCCGGGTAATCGATATTTCATGTGCATTCGAAGACGGAGAATTCCTTCTGGTCTGCATGCATACAGGTACAGTAAAACTGCGTCCTGGCATTGATGTGGTTGTTCTTGGCCCGGTTAATCGACATGAACATACATGTGCATTCGAAGACGGAGAATTCCTTCTGGCATACATACATACCGGTACAGCGAGACCGCGTCGGCATTTTATGCAAACTGCTGGCGATGCAGATACAACACAAGAGTACATGCATGCGTGATGACCGAGTCTGGCAAGTGAGGTATACGGGCAAGGCACGAAGTCTTGGATCACATGAAAGACTGAACAATCAGACGTGAGGACACAGGCGAGGAGACAACACACGCGGTGGAAAGTGTGTGTACTTGTTCGTGTCTCCTCCAAAATCTATCTAACAGGAAGAGTCCATTGCAGGAGTCTCTGCCATTGCGATGTGCAAATTGACGAAGCCATAACAATGGCCCCCTCCGACCAAGCTGGAAATCCCCCAAGAAGCCAACACTCAGAACTCTCACTCAAAAAAAAGCAGGCGAAAAGCCAAGAAACCAGCAGCATCCAAGGCCAATCCCACCCACATCCTCCACGCAATTCGATCACGCCACCCCCATTCAACCCCCCAGGACAATCACGAGGAAAGCCACCTCATACAAGTTTCGTACCAAGGCGTCCCTTCCTTCCTCGTCGCCTGTGTGTGCGTACTGCCCACGCCACGAAGACAAATCAGGTCAGCAAAACGATTCAACACACCACGCCACAAGCTCACCTGCGAGGACTGATCTCCGGCTCGACGACGATGCGGACCTCGCCTTGCGTAGTCGACGGCAGAACTGCAGGAGCACTGTTGGGGTGATGCGGGAGGATTGGGGAGGAGAGGGGAGCGGGTTCGTACAGTCCGATGGGGAGGTCGGGGTTGTGGTCCGGGTCCCAGGCGTGCGCGGCGTACGGAGCGGGAGGGTTTGCGTCTTGCTTCTTGGTGTTGGAGGATTTCTTCTCCTTCTTTTTCTTCTCGCGACTGTTGTTGGAGGCGACTTTGTTGGCGCTCACGCGGCGGACGTGGGCTTGGTAGGCTTCGGGATTGCGGTCGAAAAGGTAGTCGAGGGTGCGGTCGCTATGACGGGGACAGTCAGTTGTCTCTTTGCAGGGGATAGGAAAAGAAAAAGAAAAGAGCACAGAGTAGTAGATGGGGAAGAAACAAAAGAAAGCAAGGGGGAAAATCCCCCAAGCTGAAAGATAACACTCTTAACCCGGTAGGTGTTTTTCTGTTTTTCTGCGAGGGGAACGGATAGAGTCTATAGGAATGGTGATGGTTTTGTGTTTTTGGGTATCTCTAAAGGAACTTTACCGCATGATCTCCTCGTAAATGTACTCTACACACGTGGTTAGCTTCGGTTGAAAGACGGCTCGCGCAGTGGACAAGACTCACTCTTCAACTGCTCTTTGCTCAGAGTGTCCTTGTTCTTGTCGAAGTCGAAGAACTCCTCCGGGATAGGCGCGGCGGTCGGCTCGTCCTCAGGATCGTGATAAGGCTCGAGGTATGGGTGCTTGAGCGCCTCTTCCACGCTGATGCGCTTGACCGGGTTGAAAGCGAGCAGCTTCTCGAGAAGGTCAAGGGCGAGGTCGGAGGTCTTGGGGAACATGGCCTTCCACGGGATTTTCTTCTTAAAAGGCAGACTGCGAATGTACTCGCGGGCGCGGCGCGACTTGATGCCGTAGTAGTCTTCCATAGTGGGTGTGCCGAGCACGTCGAGGATGAGGGTGAGCTGGTGGTGGTAGTCCTTTCCGGGGAAGAGCGGCTTTCCGCTCAACATCTCGGCCAGGATGCAGCCGACGGACCATACATCGATGGCCTTGGTGTATTCCTTGAAGGTAAGCATGATCTCTGGTGCGCGGTACCAGCGAGTGGCTACGTATTCGGTCATGAAACCCTGATTGTCCTCGGTGCTGGCGGCTGAACGAGCAAGACCGAAATCGCACACCTTCAAGTCGCAGTTCGCGTTCAGAAGCAGGTTTGAGGGTTTGAGGTCACGGTGCAGGACGTTGGCTGAGTGCATGGCCTTCAGGGCACGTAGAGTCTGGTAGATGAAGTACTGGCAGTGGTCGTCGGAAAGCTCCTGTGTGCGAATGACGCGGTGCATGTCAGTCTCCATGAGCTCCTGGATGAGGTAGACCTCGAAGAAGCTCTCGTAGTTGCGCGGCTTTTGGATGTCGAGGATGGAAATGATGTTTTCGTGGTTGAAATAGCGCAGCAGCTTCATCTCACGGAGAGTGCGCAAGCTAGAATGTAGTCAGCGGTTGATACTTGCAAATCGCGAGTGGCGTGGGATGGAGATAAGGTATGATGGTGGCCAGCAGGATCAAAGCCTCTGCGAAACGGCAGAGCAGTGCCTGCCAGGTGACCACCCAATCACCACTTCTTCAAGCCCAAAGAGCGTGATTAGGTCCGACATACCAGAACATAGCTGCAACCAAGTTAGCTCAGTCCCACCATGCTTGCCAAAGTAGGGGCAAAACTTACAGTGGTCGAATGGGGTAATCTTCTTGATGGCGACCTTCTGGCCCGAAGGCTTGTGCATGGCCGAGCAGACGACACCGTACGCGCCCTCGCCGACGACATCCTGGATGTCATATTGTTCGCTGACGTTGAAGGAGATCTTGCGGGAACCGCCCTGAGGCGGAGCGCGAGACATGGTATGAGGTGTGTGGTGTTTTTGTTACTTTGTGGTGGAGAGTGTTGTGAGTGAGAGAAGTAAGGCGGCGCGTGTTTGGTTGTTTATGGGAGGTTTGCGGGCGCCTTGTTGTTGCTCAGCAACTTGGTGTTGGGCAGGCGCGGCGGACGAGGAAGGAGCGATGGGCGCGGGGTCTGGGATGCAAGACGAGGATCGTGTCGAGGCTGATATCAGGGAGTCGACAAGTTGCCGGAGATCTGTTACGGTATGCTGGATCAGCAAGTCGTTCCGTCTAACAATACGAATGGAATGTAGCCTCTCTAACTGCACTCCACGTGGCCGAACGAGGCCTGGGATACTCACCTCTTGGATGTTCCGATGTCCTGCAAAGTCCGAACGCTGTTCTTTCAAGTATCCTTGCGTTTCTAGCAAATATTCCTTCTCCTCAGAAAGGCGTATAGTCGTGTAGGTAGCAGGTGACTAAGGAAGTGGTGGATGTTCCGCAGCTCGAAGATGATGTGCCTGCGTTGCTCAGCTCGTCAGCACTCAGCTTCTCCTCAATAGTCGAAAACACCTCAAAAACGGTTGGTTCACGGCATGAGCTCGTCACAGTCACATCTGCCATGCCCTGCACGTCTGCCGCAGTAGTTTGTCCCTTCACACCTCCGTTCCATCCACTTACCCGTAGTCTCGCTAGGGGCAGCTCGGCAAATGCCACAACGCAGTGCTGTCAAGAAATGCTTCGCTCGATGAGGTGAAGGAAAGAGGCCAAAGACTCGTGACCGGGGCGGTTGGGGATTTGCAAAAGGCGAACAGAAGAGTAGAAGACGATGATAGTCAAGAAAGGTCTCCCAAACCCAACGATCGCTGGTCAAGGCAAGCTACAGAAACACACGGACTAATCACAACCGCCCAAACATCCCTCTCTCTCTCTCTCTCTCTCTCTGTAGAGCCCTCCCTCTCTCCCCCTCCAAACAAGGGACCCGCACTGCCGCACCCGCCGTCAACCGTTAGTAGCGCGAGAGGTGGGGTGAGCGAAGCAGCAAGTGGGCATCCGCACAAACTCGCAACTCTCTCTCTGCCGCGCAGTTCCAGAAGCCGGCGAGCCAAAACCTGCAGACAAAGCGCGCTGATTCGCTCCACCCTGCTGCACCAGGTGTGACGGGCGCTTCACGTGAAATCGACACACGAAAGGGAAGACAGCCAGCCAACACGAAGAAAAACCCGCAAATCCTCTCTCCTGTAATCTTTGCCGCGCTTGCGATGGGGCCAAGCAGCGCGGGCTGAGCATGGGATGGGAGAGTAGTACGGACGAAACGGCGTTTCAGATTGTTCAGGAGAGGCGGGCGGCACCACTAGAGTTTCTGAAGAGAGCTGGGGCGGCTCGCCGACTGGCTTGCTTTTTGCTTTACTTTGCTTTGCTGTGACATGTTTCTACCGTCGCGTTTGCCTGTTCCTGGCGATGGCGAGACCGTCAGTGGTGGAATGGTTGGTTCACTTGCGCGAATGGCCCGGCGGAGCGAGCCGTTGTGTGATGGCCCTGAAGATAGCTACGGGTGGATGATCGAATCGATGAGAGCTGTTGGACTTCTAATGTTCTATAGGCCCCGATCTCACGACTACTACAATCTGCAGGCAGTCAAGGGGATAAGGGATGGTGAGGTTGTTTTCTAGGGAACGGCAGGTTTGTGAAGATAAAATGATTCATGAGTCTCGTGCTACTTTGAGCTAACCGTTGAGCTATTAATACACCGTTGCTGTTGTTCTTTTGGTTGGTTTGCCGTTTTGCCGCCACGGCTTTGCCTGATTGTGCTTTTCGTACAGTACAGACATCTCTCGTCGCCTGTTCGCTACGCCATTGCAGATCATGGATGGGCATCGCGAGCAACGAAGTGCTTACCTCAATGCACCTGCCTTATCCGGAGACAGAGGTTCCTCGGAAAATGCCATGGGAGTTCTGAGGGTCTGAAGATGGTCAAGTGTTCTCAAAACATCATGCCCATCTACCACGTGGTGGTGATGCCATACTCCTTCTTCGAGACACCGAGGTCGGCGAAGATGGTATCGTCACCTAATTCTTGTCAGCTGGGATCCCAAGAGACAGGAACAAACTTGGAATGAAACTTGCCCTTGAGGTGCTGAACCCTTTGCTCGTCCTCACTCTCGAGCTTCTTCAGCTCCTCTTCCGGAAGCTCCTTGGAGTCGTCCTTCTCATCCTTCGGATTCGCCTCAAGGTTCGTCGAGTTCTCAAAATCTTCACCGATCATCAGAATCTGCGCGTTGGCGTAGTCGATGTGCTTCGGCTCCGCCGGCATCCAGCCGCGACCGCCGAACTCGTCAATGAACTCGCGCGGGTAGTCCGGACCCTGAGGCAGCTGCGCGTTGGCGGGGCCAGAGGACTCCGGGTTCTTGAGGCTGATGACGAAGCTGCCCTTGTCTTTGATGCCGATGTCGTCCTGCACCTCGCCCGGTGAGGTCGGCACGGTCAGCATGTAGGCAATGTGGGAGGTGCCACGACCGCCGCCGGTGTTGGTGAAGGCGTACACGCCCTCGCCGACGAGCGTGACGTTGGGGGTGTGGTTGGTGCCGGTGGTTTTGGTGGAGTATTCTGAGCCCGACATGAAGCTCTCTTTGAGCTCCGCCATCGTGGTGCCAGCCTTCTCCACGAATGACATGAACCTATCCTTCCCGCTCTTGGGCCAGACTTTCTTGGGAAGCGCGAGGAGGCGGAGGTTCTTCATCTCTTGCACTGCGCCGTCGGTGATCTTGCCGCCTGCTGGAAGAGGGCGCATCACGAAGAAGCTGCGCTGGAGATCCTGAACGCTGTCTGGGTTGTCCGTGCCGACGCGACCGCGGGTGAAGAAGTAGATGACGCCTTTCTCCAGGACGTTGGAGGGCTGCGCCTCTTCGCGTGTCTTGTCTTCTTCCACGGCTTTGTCGTCGATGTCGGCACTGCCATCTTCCTTGGGCTCTTGCTTGTTGCCATTGGTCTCTTTGGTGTCTTCGGTCTGTGTGCGATTGAGTCAGTGGTTGTAATGTGAATGTATCAGTCGCGAATAACTCACCTTTGCCGCGGTAGCTCCTTCGTCGTTCTCATCTGCCTGCACTTTATCGAACGCGTTTGGCTTCTCATCGTCTGCCTTTGCAGTTCCGTTGCCATTGGCGTGACTGTCTTCAGTCTTGGTATTGTTGTCTGCGAGCAGAGTCAGCGAGTGAATCTATGGTTGATTAGAGAAGCAAATGGGCATACCAGCTTCGCCATTCGTGTCTTGTCCCTCGGCCTTCTCGTCATCGCCATCGTTGGCTTCTTCACCATTGCCCTCATCTGCCTCATTCGCAACCGCTGCCTTCACTTCCTCGCGCTTCCCGTCATCTGGGATGACTTCCTCAAGACTCTTCTGCTGCTTCGCTGGCCTTCCACGCTTGCCCTTGGTGGTCGTAGGCGAAGTGGCGTCGGCGTCAGCCTTTCGCTTGGTGCCGCTAGATGGGGTGGCGCTTGGTGGGCTGGAGTTGTTGCTCTGCGCGGCGACGCGCGCGGACTGGCGAGTGCCGGCCATGCTTGGTGAGATGGTATGTGTTTGGTTGTGGTGTAGTTGTTGGAAGGTGGAAGGGGAAGTGTGGCGTGTTGGGGTATTGAGAGATGAAAGAAAAGGATGTGTCGAGAGAGGTTTCACGGGATATTGAAGTGACGCGTGCTCAATTGGACTGGCGCGTCAGGGGGACGCGACTGAGGAGATACTTTGATGGGTGAAGTGACGATGATGTCGTCAATGATTTGATCTATTGGATCTGTGATCGACTGAGGTCTTCCGGACGCATAAGTATGTCGATCAGCAGCACCTCCTTCTCACAATCAAGCGGGCAAATGACGCCTGTTTCGCCGGCCAATCGCGAACTTCAATGCGAGTGATCGACATACTTCTTCGGTCGATGAACATCAATTCACATCAATAGAGTGATGTCATCTGATCATCACTTCCACACAACTGAATCCTCGTCACTGTCAATCGACCATGTTGTGAAGGATTTGAAGGGACGCCTCATCACAAATACGCTCGACTGGCTCATAATCGCATAGTCTCGGCCTCACGTCACTTCCGCCGTCGCGGGAGCGTTCCCTGTTGCCGTGACATCGTCACATTCTCATCATCGACGCTCCGACTCCCCGGCTTTCACCCTTCTACGCAATCAAAAAAAGCACCCTAGCACCTTTTACGTAGTATTATGCTTCGCGACACGTCACTTTCCACGATCCAAGCAACATATCCCAAGCCTTGGATGAACCAATAAACCTACCAGATACCAGTCTCTCTCTCAAAGACACATCTCTCCAAATCTCTCCCGCTCATAATCATGACGTCCGACCACGAAGAACGGCTAGCGAACGAAGTCGCCCTCCTCGAAGCAATGTACCCCGACCAAATAACATGGAACCCTCAATCCCGCGAAATGACATTCAAAGGCACCAACAGCACCATGGTCCTGCGGCTCGAAGACGACTACCTCACGACCGGGCGACCAGTAGTCCTCTCCGCATGCGTAGGCAAGCGCGACATCAGCGGCGAAGTGAAAAAGCAGCTGCTGCAAGACTACTCAGCGGGCGAGGAAGTGCTAGACGCGGCGGTGACGGTGTTCGACTCGCTGGTGGCAGACCACGAACTGCACGCCACGAGCGAGGGGTTGGAGCAGCCAGCCGCGACGGACGAGCCCGAGGGCGGATCGGCCACCATCGTCGTCTGGCTGCACCACTTGCTCAACGCGAATAAGCGCAAGCAGGCCCTTTCGCCCAGCGAGTCGGTTTCCGGCGTCACCAAGCCGGGCTATCCGGGCGTGTTGGTCTACTCCGGGCCAGCGAATGCGGTGCGCGAGCATGTGGGCGAGCTGAAGGATTTGAACTGGGCGGCGTTTCAGGTGCGGTTGGAGGTGGATGAGGCGTGGACGTTCAAGCATGGTGGTGGGGTGAGGGAGGTGGAGGATATGGGCGATCTGGTGGGGGAGATTGAGGAGGCGAAAAAGGAGGAGTTCATGCAGGCGGTGAAGATAAAGTGAGCCGGGAGGGGTTGACGATGGCATGGACGGTGTGGATGAGTTCTGTGGTTGAGTTTCAGACCGACCGCTTGACGAGGCATGATACGAAGAATTGCATAGAATAGACGGTCACGAACGAGATACCCCCAGCAATTTTTTGATAGCATAGGAAATTTGCATATAGCGTGCATGGAATGAAGATATGGAAGACAATGGTTCAAAGTCGATTGAAGAAAATTTATCAAGAAAAACCAGTACGAGAAAAGCTGCCAGCATACCATCAATGCAGCAGTCAAGACCAACAAAACGCCATCCAAATGCTTATCACCCGCCACACCAGCGCCATTATCCAGAGAGAAAGAACATTACGAAAAGTGTTTTCAGACCTGAGACGGACTTTCTCATCCCCTCAGAGTGTCGTCAAGGTTCTTCCTCGATCGCTTCAGAGGCGAGAACTGAAACCCAGATCCATCCGCCGCGCTCATCAAGACACTCTTGCCGACACCAGAGCTCCTACCGAGCATGCTGGCGCCCTTCTTCGGTCCTGCGAGCGCGCTGAAACCCTTGCTTCCAAATAGACCACGGGCGCCAAAGCCTCCCTTCGCCGGAGGCTGCGAGTCTTCCTCCTCGTCCATGAGAGTCTTGCCCATTCCGCCGAGCTTTCGCTTCTTCTTCTGCAGAGTGGTTGACTTCTCCTCGGAAGCGCGGAAAGTGTCGAATTCAACGAGCGACTTGCGAGGCCTCCTCTTCTTGCTGGGCTCGCGGGTTTCATCTGGTCCGTCATTCGTCTTTGTCTTCAGCTTCATACCGCCCGCTTTGCCGGTCGCTTTCTCGGCGTTCTCTTGGCCTTGCGAGTGCACGTCTTCGTTCTCTTCAGTCACCATCTCAAGCTGTGGAGCTTTGGGCTTGCGTTGAGCGGCAGCTTTCTTTGGCTTTGCGTTGCCTTTGCTTGACGTCGTGTCACCGAGAGGCTGCTTGGGTGATTTCTGTGCGGCAGGCGAAGGCTCCTCTTCGTTCTCAGATTGCTCGTCCAGGTCGGCGCTCATAGTCTTGTTAAGGAAAGGCGTGATGGAAAATGTGCTCTTGTCGCCAACACCGTTGCTGGGGGCTTTGCGGCCGCGCTTCTTCGCCCCTGCGCCATCGCCTGGGGTTCCAAGAGCGCTCTCCTCAGGCTCCATTGCTGCAGCGGCGCGTTTCTTGGTAGCCTTGGGAGCAGCCGCCTTTGCTGCTGCTTTGGGTGGAGGAGGAGGCATAGCTGCAGCAGCTTCGGCGGCGTCCTTCGCAACAGCAAGCTCGGTCTCCATTTCTTTGAGCTTCTCCTTGGTCGTCCTGAGCTTCTCGCGGAATTTCCCGAGTCTGTCTTCAAGGGCAGTCCTCTGCGCCTCGTTTTCCTCCGTGGCAGTCTCGATATTCTTCTCTGCACGCTGGCGATCCTTCTTCTCTTTGGCGAGTTCTTGGCGAAGTTCTTCAGCCTGGTCGTCGGCACTGGCGTTCCCGTCCGCACGCTTCAGCGCACGCGCAGTGGCCTTCTTCTCTTTCTCGACCTCGGCTTGCAGGTTCTCCACGAGATCTTCAAGTCGTTGCTTCGCCTTCTTCTCCTTCAGTAAGTCTTTTCGGACATCTTCGATCTGTGTGTTCTCCTGAGCGGCTTCCAGCTCTTCCTCCACCTTCTCGCGCAGCTTCTTCTCTTTTGCCAGCTGCTTGCGGATATCGTCTACGTCCATGTCACCTTGCGCGTTCTGAAGTGCCTCCTCTGCGCGCTCTCTTGCCTTCTTCTCTTTCTGAAGTTGTCTCTTCAGGTCGTCCACTTGCTCTTCCTGCGCGATCTCGAAACCGGTATTTCTGCGCTTGGCAAGCGCTCGCTGAGCCTCACGTTTCGCCTTCTCGACCTCGCATTGCGCGTTTGTCAGCTGGTGCTGCAGATCAAGCTTCTCTGCGACCAACTGCTCCACCGAAGCTGCTTGCACTTTCAGATGCTCCAGTTCCGGCTTCAGCGTGCTCAGTTCTCGCGCAAGTGCCAACTTCTCGGTCAAGACAGCGGTGTTGTCCTGGCGAGCATCTCTCAATGCTTGCGCCTCAGTCGTCAACGCCGCGATCTCGTTCTCGCGCGCCCTCAATTCGGTCTCAACCTCCGCAAGTCCAGCTTCTGCGGCTTCAGCGCGCGTGAGATTTTCATTGACAAGCCTTTCGAAGGAGTCGGCGCGGTCTTCCTCGTTTTGCAGTTGCTCGCGTATGTCATCATTGTCGTCTTCCAGACAGTTGACATTGAAGCGCAGTCGGCGGATATCCTCCATCTTCTCTAAGATGTCGACCATGTGGGTGTTGTTTGCGTACTTGAGCTCGAGCGCCGACGTCTGGAGCGCTTGTTCGTATTGTTGTGAATGCATGTTGTGCGGCTGAGGAGCCATGTTATGTAGAGTATGCGCGAATGACATGCGCTACTAGTATGTGTATGCTGTGCTGTTAGGTAGTGAGGCGCATTGATCAGTCGTTTGCGTAGAGAGGGTGTGCCTTGGGCGGGTCTTGTGTTGTTTGGCTGGATGTAAACAATCGGGCGTCGGCACTTCGGCTGTCCCCGCGGCTAGCGCTGAGCCGCATCATCTCGACAGCTGGAAGCTCCAAGCGTGTGCAACAGCTGGAGGGAGAGAGAGCGACTTGACGTCGTCGTTGTCGATTGTTCGTGACAGCCATTGTTCCTCACCAACACCACCACTCTTCACGATGAAGTTCTTCTCCGCCCTGACGGCGGCACTGCTGCCCTTCACCGCATTGGCTGCGAAGAAATCCTCTGGCGATCGCTTCCAAACCTACAACTCCAAACAGCTGTCGGCATCTGGCTCAGTGAAACTCGACGACAAGTCCTACGCGGAGCTCACCAAGACACCTCGCGACTACTCTGTCGCCGTCCTCCTCACTGCGCTCGAGGCAAGATTCGGCTGCGGCCTCTGTAACGATTTCCAACCGGAGTATGATCTTCTGGCTCGCAGCTGGTCCAAGGGCGACAAGGCAGGAGAAGGAAAGCTGTTGTTTGGAACATTGGACTTCCTTGACGGCAAGGCGACATTTCAGTCGGTATGTCAATAAAATGCTGTAGAGTATTTGCTATGGAGACTAACCAGGAACAGCTGATGCTGCAAACCGCGCCTGTCTTGCTTCTCTTCCGCCCAACCACTGGACCCAACGCCAGCACCGATCCTTCTCCCATTCGCTTCGATTTCCTTTCTGGGTGAGTCTCAAAGTCTATACAGTCAATGAATACCTTGTACTGACATCCTGACTGTATTAGCTCCGACAAGGCCGAGCCCATCCACGCGTGGCTCAGCCGCCATCTCCCCGATGCACCTCACCCACCGATCGTCCGCCCGATCAACTATGTTAAGATTGTCACTGTCACGACCGCTATCGTCGGAGCTCTGACCTTCCTTTTCGTCGCTTCGCCTTACCTCCTCCCGATTGTCCAGAACCGCAACCTGTGGGCTGCCGTCAGCTTAATCGCCGTCCTTCTCTTCACCAGCGGCCACATGTTCAACCACATTCGCAAGGTGCCCTACGTCGCGGCCAATGGCAAGGGCGGCGTTAGCTACTTTGCCGGTGGCTTCCAGAACCAGTTCGGTCTTGAGACTCAAATCGTTGCAGCGATGTGTAAGTCAACGAATGCGATTGAGCACTCCATGAAATATTGCTAACTCTGCCCCCTAGACGGTATCCTCTCCTTCGCGACCATCAGCCTTGCCCTCAAGGTCCCACGCATCGCAGACTCGCGTAGGCAGCAGCTCGCAGTCTTTCTCTGGGGCGCTGTTCTCCTGGGAATGTACTCTTTCCTTCTGAGCGTGTTCAGAATCAAGAACGGCGGCTACCCATTCTGGCTGCCGCCTTTCTAGAACTAGCCATTTACTTGGACTAGATAAGATTCCAGACCCAAAAGTAGTTGTACTATACCCCCGAAATGGCTGCGATTGCGATTCGGCTCGTAAGGGGCTTATGTAGATTCGAGATATCTAACAGGATTGACTCTCTCGACCTTTTCATTATCCCGTTCATTCAATAGCGTGAGACCCTGTTTGCCATCGTTCCTGCTTGAGGCTCTCCGTACTTGTACCTCCTTCTGCCTGGCCCGGCGCTCCATGCGCTACATGCTCGTATTGTAACCTGTATCGAATGACCATCGCAGGGACCCAGCTGTGAGATCAATCAACCGCGTGTTTCGAGAATGCTGAGAACACTCAGTAGCCTTGTAGTGTAGAGGACAAGTATTTGCCAACTCGACAAGACAAAAACATCACCTCCCGTTGCTGTCGGCCTTGCACCAAGGTCAGCTGAATCTGGCAACACAGCAAAAGAGCAAAAGATGAACCTCATCCGAAGATGAGCACTCATGGAGAAACCCGGAGTCGAACCGGGAACCTTCTCCACTCAGCTAAGTACGGGGTGATTGTACAGTGCTAAGAAGATGTCATACCGCTAGACCATATCCCCTGGATTGATGAGATCTGCTGCTTCTGTGCTGATTATATCACTTCATGTTTGCATCGCTTCCAACACATTGGAGCGGTACCCCAACCCTAACCCTTCCATGCCGCCACCCAAACCGAACATCACGGCGCAGGCGTCTTCCTTTGCTGTCACCGATGTGAAATCATACAGATGAAGTCTGTCGATCTCGAAGAATATTGTATTGACGCTTTTCCAAATCATTCAGCTAACCACGATACTTTCTTCGTCGCCGTGAATGCGAGGGCTGAATCTCATGTGGGCCGCGCTTGCCGTTGGATCACCTGCATACTCAATCGAGACACCGGCATTGGAGCTTTCATTACATATATCTCACTTCACCCAACTCACATTATTTCTTGAGCCAAACAATCTCTCGAAAAGCAAGTTTCCAACCAAACGAACATTGATCTGATTGTTTCACACGATGTCGTTGCCCGGCAAACTCGATACCTACCCTCTTGCTCGCGGAGTGATCGATTCCGTCCGTCTAAATCTCTGTCATTTTGGTGAGGACCCATGATTTAGAGATGAAAGATGACATGTTTGCTGACTGAGTCGAAGTGAGCTTTATAACTCTTAGAAATCATTGGCCTTCTGCTGTTTGCGTAGACCGCTGACGAAAGTAAACCTTGCAGATCTGGAAGAAGTACTTCCCATGGGTAGTCCATCCATCCGTCAAACTTAAGGAGCGACCAAACTTGCGCATTGCCGATGTAGGATGCGGCACGGGGTAAGTCATCAGCTAACACTGTATTGAACATAGCTCATATCTGGACAATAGAATCTGGCTACTTGATGCGGCCGACGACTACCCAGAAGCCGAGCGCTTGGACGGTCTCGACATTGCTCTTCACCAAGCACCGCCCAAACATCTGCTGCCCGACAATGTCAACTTCAAGTACCTGGACTTGCACGAAGACGTGCCGCCAGAGTTCGTGGGACAGTATGATCTTGTTCACGCACGCTTCCTGCTCGGCCTGGTCAAGAACAATGATCCCGTCCCTCTCCTTGAGAAGCTGTTGAAGATGCTCAGTGAGTAACAAAATTAACGCAAGAAGTACGACATCTGACAAACGCGCACCAGAGCCCGGAGGATACCTACAATGGAACGAAGTCGACTGGGGCAACGACGTCTACATCGGCCTGGAGGAAAATGGCATCACGCAAGAAGACAGCGGCGTACACAAGATGCGCGCTCTCGGCCTGTCTTTTCTCGGCCGGATGACTTGGCCCACTCAGATGGCGGAGCTAGTCAAGGCGCAGGGTCTGGAGAACATTGTTTTCGAGCGCAGGACTCGAGAGAATCTCCCTCGGCAGTACTTGAGGTTTTGGACGGAGGGCGTTGTTGCCGCTTCGATTGACGGGACGGCGAAGATGCTGGAAGGAGAAGTGAGGGATAAGTTCGCGAGGTTTACTGAAGAGGCGAGTGAGGATGCGAAGAAGGGGATTGCGTGGGCTGGTGATCATATGGTTGTTGTTGGGCAGAAACCGATGTAGGGAATTTTGGCAGGTCGATCTGTCACATCGCTGTCGCATTCACAAGGCTTGAGAGGTGGATGTAAAGTCGTTGTTCGTTCCAGGTACTCCCACAAAGAAGATGAACCTTCGTTACAGCTCCGGCAGAGCAACTCTGCGAGCCATCGTTCGTAACGCTCATTTCAGCAATTCCTTAAGAAGTACGCACAATTACCCTCGCACGGACAGAATGGAACATTACGCGAGCCATAAACCCAGAACCAGAGCTTTATCCGATGATCAGACAAGCACATTGCCTAGCGCCACCACCTCAATGCTTGCTTTAGCTTGGTAGGGTATAGAGCCGCAAGGTTTTCACATGTGCACAGGTTGGAGCTGGTCAAAGGAAGCGAGAATTGAGGGCTTGTGATCTGCGAACGTGTCCATTGGGTATCCGTGCTCGGATCTTAGGATCAGATAATTTCGCCCGTTGAGCTGAGCATCAATCTATTTGCCCACGTCTTCCCTTTCACCACTCAATCGATGGGCATCTCGACTTCTCGTATCTGTCTATCGAATCATTAGTTCTGCAGGGCGGTCATCAGGTACGCAAGAGCATTGGTTCTGAGCGACGTTCTCCACCGTTGGCCCTTACCACCAAACGGTCTGCCCTGATCACAATGGCCGTTCCAGAGTTGTGTGCCATGTGGTTTGTCGCTGAGCACCACCTATCCAGCAAAGATCGCTCGTTAGGGCATTTGCATAGCGGCATATTCCATCGTTCATTGGGTCAAGAAAGGCGAGAATAGGAAAACCTTCTCTGCTGAAGTCGCACTCTCTGGGTACTGTTTTTCATTAGGCGATTCAGCATTCTTCTCGCTTACAGCCGCCTTATAAGGCGTGAGTATCCTATTCTGATCGTTAAGTCTCATCTCGTTGTTCTTCTCCATACGTTGTTTCGATCGAGTTTTCTTCTTCCTTGCACTGAGGAGCGACCAGTCTCCCTTCTATCGCGAAGCCAAACATGACTAGCACACACATAACAGGCGGTCACACTGCTAACGATCATGCTACTGTCACGTCGTTGTCAGATGCCGCATCTCACGATAACCAAAAGGGCGCAACGGCACAGCCTACCGAACTGACCGTGCCATCTGAGCGCGATGCTGACGGCGAAATCAAGCAAGATGGTGTCCGCCGCACAGAGGCTATCACATCAGTATGGGATAAGAAGACGCTTGTTCTTGTCTTTGTAACGTGAGTCTGGCTCATCATTACATAGTAACCTCTTTCAGTATGTGCTAACACAATCCTGCCTCCAGCCTCTACCTTGCGCAATTCGTCGAAACCCTCCTCTCATCCGTCCAGAGCAACTTGAACCCATACGTCACGTCCGACTTTGACAAGCACGGCTTGACCGCCGTAGTCAGCATTATCGCTACGATCACAGGCGGTGTATGCAACCTCTTCATCGCCAAGGTTCTCGACATCTGGGGTCGTGTCGAGGGCTTCTTCTGCATGCTGGGTCTGATTGTCATCGGCGCCATAATGAAAGCGGCCTGCCAGAACATCGAGACGTACGCTGCCGCCAACACCATCTACTGGGTTGGACATATCGGTTTCCTCTACGTCATTACCATCATCTTGACGGACTCAACAACTCTCCGCAACCGCCTGCTGTTGTATGGCATCTTCAACACACCTACTATCGCAACGGTGTTCGCCGGGCCAAAGATCGCCGAGGACTTCCTTACTCACTCCACCTGGAGGTGGGCTTTCGGTGCTTTCATCATCATCCTCGTCGTCTTCTGCATCCCTCCTGGACTGATCTTCATTTGGAGTATCAAAGAGTGCAAGAGAAGGGGCATTTACCCAGAGAGAACGCACACTAGATCGACCTTTGAGACGTTGAAGTTCTACTTCATCCAGTTCGACGTCGTCGGAATGATCTTGACCATTTCTGGATGGTCTTTGCTCTTGCTGCCGTTCAGCTTGGCGACCTATGCTCCCAAGGGCTGGTCGTCGTACTACATTATTTTGATGATAGTCCTCGGAGTGGTCCTGCTGATCTCATTCGTGTTGTGGGAGAAGTTCCTCGCTCCGGTTCCGTATATTCCCTGGAAGTTCCTCAAGGACAGAACGATTCTTGGATCTGCTGCCATGTATGGCTTCATGTTTTTGTCCATCTAGTAAGTATATCACGACAACTCTGGATCGTATTGCTCGTACTGACTGCTTTGCGACATAGCTGCTGGGACACGTACTACTACTCGTACCTTCAAGTGGTCAACGAGCAGAGCGTGACGAACGCCGGATACATCCTGAATTCATTCTCGCTCATGTCCGCATTCATTGCGCCTTTCACCGGCTTGTAAGTGATCACCTTAGCACAAATTTGATCGTCATCGAAACAAGCACTAACTCCATCCCCAGAACCCTCCGCTACTGGGGCTATCCCAAACTTCTCTCCCTAGCCATGACCCCCTTCGCCGTCCTCGGCACCGCGCTGCTCATCCACTTCCGCCACCCAGGAACCTACGTCGGCTGGCTGGTCATGTGCCAGCTCTTCCAGGGAATCTATAGCGGCGTGTGGGCTCTCACAGGCCAGCTCGCCATCACCGCCAGCGTCAACCACCAAGAAGTCGCCGTCGCGCTCGCCCTCTACGGTCTGTTCGGCTCCATCGGCGCTTCCATCGGCGAAGCCATCGCGGGCGCCATGTGGACTAACCTCTTCTACGACCGCCTCGTCGAGAACCTCCCTGAGGCTTCGAAGGGTTTGGCGACGGACATTTACGCCAAGCTCGAGACGCAGCTGCTGTATGCCGGCACGCCGGAGGGCGAGGCTATTAATCTTGCGTATGGCTATGTGATGAGGTTGATGGTCATTTGTGGCGTTTGCTTCATCCCTCTGTGTATCGCGAGTATTTTGCTGTGGAGGAATATCAACGTCAAGAGGCTTGAGGAGGAGAAGGGAAGGCAGATGAAGGGATGTTTGTTTTAGATGGATAGATGCGCGTTGAGTGTATGCAGGTATTCGTTATCTCACTTTTGAGGGAAAATAATTATAATGTAATCTCGATCATCATGCAAAAGACTACCTTAGAAGCGACCTACAGCCGACATCTCTCACCCTTCGTGATCGTCAAAACTGACAATTGCCTCGGCACAGACAGTTGCTCTGATGACTTCGACTCAAATTCGCCGTCCTGAAAATATCACATTCGATCAAAGTGATTTTCCTTGAATGTTGTTTCACAGTCCAGACTGGATCGTTCATTATTCGAAACCAACTGCATCTCTTCCAGTGTCTGCCCCAAAGAGAGCCAAGCATCTGTTCTACTACACTCGTTTCTACACGGAAGACCTCACTATTGTCAGACTCTGTGCTTATAACGAGGGAAAGGATACATCTTCAGTAAGGCTCTAATAAAAAATCAACAACTATTCAACATTCGAGATTAAAAACCAACAAGAACAAAACCAATGGGCTGGCTCGACCGCATCCCCCTCCCTACACCTCCCTCCTCCACCAACACCAACCCCATCCCCCCAAAATCCCAAACCTCTACATTGGCGGCCTCGCGGCCCTCTACCAAACCGACCTCCTCCTCCGCGCAAACATCACCCACATCCTCTCCGTAATCGACCACGACTTCCACGCCATCCCCTCCTCTTCAACCCACCTGCACTCCCAAAACATCACAGCCCACCTCGTGATCCCACTCGAAGACGATCCGAACGAAAACCTACTCCAGCACTTCCCGCGGATCTGCGAGTTCGTCGATTCGGGACTGCGGCAGCCAAACAGCAGCGCCGAAACTGATCCTCCGCGTGGCGGCGTCTTCATCCACTGTGCAATGGGCAAATCGCGCTCCGCCACCGCCGCCGCAGCTTACATCATGTGGAAGTACGGGGAGGGGGTGGAGGGTGCTCTGGCGCGGGTTTGCGAGGGGAGGCCTGTTTGTGAGCCCAATGCGGGGTTTATGGAGCAGTTGGGGGTTTGGGAGGGGATGTTGAGGGTTGAGGGGGAGAGAGAGAGGAGTAGGGTTTATGAGGCGTGGGAAGGGGGGAGGTTTAGGGGTGGGGTTGTTGAGTGGGAGAAGAGGAGGGGGAGGGGGAAGTTGTGAGGGGAGGGTTAGTTTTGGGTTAGTCTGGGTTAGGTTTTGGGGTGAGGACAGGCTTGCGAGGTAGTTGTTGATGCGTGGAAGTGCCAGGATATGTTATTTTTTTTTAGACATACAGCCTAGCTATCAAAATACCAAAGTACAGAAATAATCCTCCAACGATTAACTTTTTGTGTTTTCTTTCGGCCATTCTTCTTCTCTTGAGACCCATCATTCCTGCCGAATTGTCGCAAGTCGGGTATCATTAAGGGTAAATATAAAAAACAAGCGTCGACGCTGATTTTGTTGGGACAAAAGGAAATAGAGTCGAAAACGGAACGATTACCCAACAGGCCTTGCGGATAACGATGTTTGACTGCCAGAGATCAAGAGCCGTCCTCCCCTCCAGCACTTGGGGGGTGTGGAAAGTAGACTTTTGCTTCTCTGGCCATCGCTTCCGCAAGAGCTTGTTGAGGCATAATACATGTTGTGATGAGCAATGTCATGGCAGCTACGATGCTGCCTGAACGCACTCCTTACAAGCTAAGCGAGACGCTTATTTGCCCTTGTTGATCTCGACGACCTTGACGTCGAAGACAAGGGTGGCGCCACCGGGGATGTCTGGGGGAGCACCACGGCTGCCGTAGGCGTGGTGAGCGGGGATGGTGATCCTGCGCTCAGCACCGACGGCCATGCCGGCAACACCGATGTCCCAGCCCTTGATGACCTCGCCGCTACCAAGCTTGAAGGTGAAAGGCTTGCCCTTCTTGTTGCTGTCGAAGACCTTGTTGTTCTTCTGGAGCTTGCCGATGTAGCGCATGCCGACGCGGTCGCCGGACTTGGCAGCGGGACCGGTGCCGGCCTTCTTGTCGTCGATGGTGACGCCCTGGACGACACGGGGACCAGCGGGAGCCTTGGGCTTCTCGGCGGCGGCGGCCTTGGTGGGGGTAGGGCCCTGCTCGAGGTTCTTGGCGAATTGGACCTTCTTGTCGGACTTGGTGGAGGAAGGAGCCTCCTCGGTCTGCTCGGCGACAATGGCGGTGCCGTCGTTCTTCTTCATCTTCTTGAGCTGCTTCTTGCTGAGCTTCTCGCCGTTGGCGGTGGGCTCGGCCTTGGACTCGGAAATCAGGGTGTCGAGAGTCTCGTCATCGGCAGCGCGCTTGTTCTTGCCCTTCTTGGCCTCGACAAGCTTGGGGGCCTCCTCCTCATCCTCGATCTCGGTGATGCGCGGGTCCTCCATGCCGTCAAGGTCGTCCTCGGAGTCGTACTCCTCGTCGTAGTCCTCCTCGTCGGGGGAGAGGTCGTACTCGTCATCGTCCTCATCGTCCTCCTCGTCGTGGGTGTGGTCAGGCTCGACGTAGTTACCGGTAAGGAAAACGCTGTGAGTGCCAGAAACCTGGAAGTAGACACGCTCGTTCTCACCAATGGTGAGGTTCAGCGGCTGCTGGTAGTGCTGCAGAGATTGTTAGTCTGGTTGTTTGCGATATGAGTGAAAAGGTTTGAACATACAGATTTGGGGTCGAGAGTGCAGAGAACGAACTCCTCAATCTCCTCGTCCTCGTCGTCGTCCTCATCATCGTCCTCGTCGTCCTCTTCATCGTCATCGCTGACGGGAGCCTTGCCCTTGCCCTTGCCGTTCAGACCAGACTTGGCCTCGTCGACGTCCATCTCGTCCTGCTCGAGCAGCTTCTTGATGGCCTCCATGGCGGCGGCCTTGCGAGCCTTCTTGCTCTTGGCGGGGTCGCTGGGGCCAGCGGCGTCCTCGTCATCCTCAGAGTCCTCCTCGGAGTCGTCCTCGCCGCTGTCCTCGCCAGCAAGAATGCGGTCCATCTCGTCGGGGTCGAAGTCGTCCTCGTCCTCATCATCGTCGGCGCCAATGGGGGCGCGCAGGATCTTGAGAGTGGCGCGAGGAGTCTCGCTGGGCTCACCCTCGGGCATGGCGCTGGGGTCGATGGCGGCCATGGTGATCTGGAAGGAGGCAGGGAAGTCCGGGACGGCAGGGATGGGGACATCGCCGGCGGGGACCTCGAGGCCGTAGACTGCCATGGGAAGAAGAGGCATTGTGAATGTGGGTAGTGTCGGTGTATGAGAGTGTAGGTATGTATGGAAAGTGAAGAGAAGAGGTTGAGTAGATGCGACCGGGGAGAAGGGTCTTTGTAGATGTGCAGAGAGGAGGAAGAGTTGAGGTAGGAAGAGTAGTTAGGAAGAAGAAAAGATGGATAGCGTCTCCAGGGAAACCCTAATATGTGGTTGAACAGAGGAGCTTTGCAGAGAAAAAAGCTCTCTCGCCCTTCTAGCGCCGACGACTACGCGAGAACTTTCGCAGCTGCTCCAAGGCCGAGGGACGGGAGACGGGACGGGGCGGGGCGTGAGTCCCCACTTTCACCTCTCTGCTTCGTCAACGGTCGCCTGCAGTGGCGATCTGACGCGAAGCTGCCTGCAAGCACTACCGCATACACCTGTAAGCAATATGCCTTACCACGACATGTAATTTGTTCCACCATCCCATCTGCCCGAACTCGATACCATGTTGAGGATGGGGCAACGCGCTTGAAGTCTGACCATCCAACCATCGTCTGACATGTAATCACTCCAACCAAGCCATGACGATATCCATCACCATGGGCTCACGGCTAGATCAGAAATCCAACCTGGTGCGCAAACGCATCGAGGGTCACACCTTCGAAGGCGAGGATGGCGATGAATACGGCGCGTCCAGCTTCGGCGGCTTCCCCGAATACTTCAGACGGAAGAAGATCAAACTGCAGAATCTCGATGCCGACTTACGCGCCAACTCGGACAAGCCGCCCATCTTCAAAGGGATCGTATGTCACATCAATGGATACACTCAACCGTCGCTGAATGATCTCCACACTATGATCGTCGAACATGGCGGCGGGTTCATCCAATACTTGGATGGCAAGACTATGGTCACGCATATCATTGCGAGCAATTTGACGCCCAAGAAGAAGGAAGAGTTCAAGCGGTATCGCATCGTCAAGCCGGCCTGGATTGTCGACAGTGTCAAGGCTGGTCAGCTCCTGCCTTGGGACGGGTATCGTGTCATCGAAGAAGGCGCCGGGCAGAAAGTGCTGGGCTTTGAGCGTGGGCAGATGGTCAGTCAGGCGACTGCTAAAAGCACCGGCTATCGCGAACAGACTGACCGAAGCTGGTACACCAGTCAATTCAAGAGTAGCATCCCGGCGAGTCCCAGCAAGACCTTCAAGCCTCCGAGCCTCGCGCAAACCATCACTCCCACGGAAGATATTGAAGACGACGAGTTTCCTGACATCGACATCACCAGTTCTGTTGAGCAAGCGTTGGAAAATGCGCTTCCGCTAGACGATGACCAGGAACCAAAGGAAATAGAAACTGGGAACCAAACCGTCCCAGGCGACAGTCTTCTCGAAGTGAAGGCAACACTTCAGACTCCACCTCCATCGAGTCCTGCTGCACCGCCTTTGGTTGAAGATGAGACCTCCAAAATTCCACCCGCTGAATATGCAGCTGAAGCAGAGTTTGCTCCTGAACTTCGCCCCAGAGAAGGCTCCCAAGAGCCAGACTATTCCATGGCCGTCGTCCGAGATTCAGAAGCACTCAAGGCCGTTCCGCCAGAAAAACTCGCTGAAATGTCAGCGGAAGAGCACAATGCCCTGCTGCTGTCTGATCCCAAAATACGCAAATCGACAGTCGTCAATCCGGACTTTCTTGAACAATACTACCGCGAGTCACGCTTGCATCACTTGTCGACATGGAAAGCCGAGCTCAAGTCTCAGCTCCAAGCATTGGCCGCCGAGAAGACCTCATCGCAGCGAGCAAAGATAAAGAAACTCCCCGGCCAGAGGCGATACATCATGCATGTCGATTTTGACAGCTTCTTCGCCGCCGTCTCTCTCAAAAAGCACCCGCAGTACATCGACAAACCAACCGTTGTGGCCCATGGTAACGGCTCAGGCTCTGAGATTGCAAGCTGTAACTATCCCGCCCGCAAGTACGGTATCAAGAACGGCATGTGGATGAAAAGGGCTCAGGACCTCTGCCCGGAAGTGAAGATTCTTCCATACGACTTCCCTGGATATGAAGCAGCAAGCAGGCTCTTCTACGACTCCATCATGGCGACAGGAGGTATCGTGCAAAGTGTGAGCATTGACGAGGCTCTAATCGACATCAGCGCTATCTGTATTGCAGAAGGCGGTACGAACGGTGTGAAGCGGAGCGAAGGGAGCAATTATCGCGAACAGCGCAAAGCGGACGAGCTTGCGCAAGACTTGCGTGATGAGGTGCTGAAGAAGACGGGTTGTGCCGTTTCGGTTGGCATAGGCGGCAACATACTGCTTGCCAAAGTCGCATTGCGCAAAGCGAAACCTGCTGGTCAATATCACCTAAAGCCAGAGGACGTACTTGATTTCATGGGACAGCTGGAAGTTCAGTCTCTGCCTGGCATTGCTTGGAGCATAGGCGGGAAGCTGGAAGAAATCGGCATCAAGCTAGTCAAAGACATTCGCGACTGCTCCAGGGAGAAACTCATTAACACTCTCGGACCAAAGACTGGAGAGAAAATCTGGGATTATGCGCGTGGGATTGATCGAGCTGAAGTCGGCGATCAGGTCGTGAGGAAGTCCGTGTCTGCCGAAGTCAACTGGGGCGTACGCTTTGAGAACCAAGAGCAGGTGGACGAGTTCATGCATGGCTTGTGCGGAGAACTGAATAAGCGCCTGACGAAGGAAAGAGTGAAGGGTCGACAGCTCACCATGAAGGTCATGCGCCGAGCTACGGATGCGCCACTCGATCCGCCAAAGCATCTTGGTCATGGCAAATGCGACACTTTCAATAAAAGCTTGCAGTTGGGCGTGGCGACGAACGATACCGCCTTCATCACAAAAGAAGCCATTGCCATGATGAAGTCATTTCATTTCTCGCCTGGAGAGCTGAGAGGTATTGGGATTCAAATGCAGAAGCTGGAGCCGATCAAGCTCGGCGCTGAAGGTCACGTCGATGGCAGCCAACGAAGGCTTCAGTTCAAGACTGGACAGCCTTCAAAGGCACGCTTTGATGGGCCGCAAGACACCACTGCGAAGGATGAAATTCAAGACGATGTCAAGACACCGCCAAAACCGCGCATCAGGGACGTCAACCAGCCCAGCATCGACGTCCAACCAGTCACTGCCATCACACCCACCAAGAAGCCGCTGAATATGCTAGGAACCCAATTCGTAATGCCAACGCAAGTCGACCCGGAAGTCCTGAGCGAACTGCCCGAGGACATCCGCGCCAAACTGACAAAACACGTCCACCCCTTGATCGAACCCGTAATCGACGACGACCTCAGCAAAGCAGCAACAGCAGCAACAACAACAACAACAACAACAGTCAAGCCACCCTCCCGCCCAGAATCCCCCGCCGTCGCCCTCCCCAACATGTCCCAACTCGACCCTTCCATCCTCGACGCCCTACCCGACGACGTCCGCGCCGAGATCCTAGGCTTCTACAGATCCCCTCGCAAAAACAAACACGACCAATCCGTCCTGCCGCAATCTCCTCGCAAGACCCGCGTCATCGCTCCCCCAAAACAGCCAATCCGCCAGCGCAAACGCGGCGGCGGCCTGCTCGCGAGCAAATTCCGCGCCGCAGCAGCACAAGCAAGCGACAACTCGACGCTGACGCAGTCGAATTTCGTCGCCCGCCCGCGCCCCGACGAAGGCAGCATAGACGCAGCTGGCACATCGGCAGACACCACCCCCGAGCCCGAAACCCTCGACCCCGAATTCCTCGCCGCCTTACCAGAAGACATCCGCCTCGAACTCCTCGACCAGCAGCGCCAAAGCCGCCTGCAGCGCACGGGCGGGATAGACCTCTCGCTGCACCAGCAGCAGAGAACGAAAGCCGCCGCTCTGCGAAGCAGGGGCAGGAAGAAGGGTGAAGACGTCGATGCTCCTCGCTCTCTTGTCCTGGCTCCGCTGCCTCCGGTCCCGACCTTCACATCCGCGAAGCTGTGCGAGCTGCCGGATTTGAGAAGGGCGGTAAAGGCTTGGTATGGAGAGTTTAGGGCTGAGGGGCCGTATGGGGAGGATGTCGAGGCGCTGAAGGCGTATTTGGAGGAGGTTGTGGGGGTGGAGAGGGATTTGGAGAAGGCTGTGAGTGTGGTGAGGTGGATGGGTTGGGTTGTCAAAGAGGATCTTGATGGGGATGGGCTGAGTGAGGACGGCGTCACTGCTGCTGCTACTACTGGCGGTGGGAGGGAGGCTTGGGAGAGTGCTTTGACGAGGGTTAAGGAGGGTGTTAGAGGGGCTGTTAGAGGGAGGGGGCTGGGGGAGGTGGATTTGGATTGATTGATTTGAGTGAATGGGAGATTCGGTGCGTTTGCGTGTGGTTCTTGTGTGTTGGCTTGACGGTTTTTGTGATGTGATACCCCTGGGATGGTGAAATGTGTATATACGATTCTTCTTTCCTTGCTTACTCGGTTGAGCTACATGTATTTAAATCATGGATCAGCGAAGTCAAGTATCATTCTACACGTATCTCTCATCGGCATCAACTCCTACCGCAAGAGCCGAGTACCTACGTACACACAGCAACTCAGCAAATCGCAACAAGACTGTCTGCCAACCCGAGCTGCGACCCTCATGCTGGCCCAGGGACCCTTGTCTCGTGGCCTAAATACTGCTTCACTCTTCCCAAATCCCAAAGAGTCTCTCAGACGCCACACCTCTCTCGCCCCTCGCTGCTCGACCAGTCCACCTCCCTGCCTAACACTTGCCTCCCTGCCTAACACTTGCCTACCTGCCTGCCTGCCATGGGAAATGACCGAGCACGCGCGCTGCGCCGTGAATCGTCTGCCTGCGTGCCAGCGAGCGAGCGGAATGAGAGAGAGACAGAGCGAATAGACTGCTTGTCGGTATTGGCTGGATTGTATACATGTACGTGAATCGTTGACGTGGTGTGAGGGAGCTGGCTGGCACTCGCGGCAGTTCCACCTTCACTCACACTGGACAGCGTCTCTCAGAACGCTTGCTTGTTAGATAAGGTATCTTACTGCACCCACGAATTGACTTCTCGTTCACGAGCTCAATGGCAAGCCCGCATGCCCGTTGAGGCGCGCAGTTCTCAAGCAACGGTGACTGTTTGCTGTGCAACACAAGCTCCACGAGATGTCTGTCGAGGAGGCGGCGAGGCTTTACGGTCGGGCGGCGTCCTTCCTGCGGCCGCCGTGGCACTGACTTGTGAGCGAGACAGGATCTGCGAGGAGGGCGCGTCGAGGTGGCGAGGCTTGTCGTGGATGGCCGTGGCCTCTGCGCGGCCGTCGCGACAGAACCGAAGTGGGAGGGAGGGTGGCGGTCATGTGAGGGTGGACGATCGCAACACGATGGCTTGATGATGCTTGCGGTGGAGGGCGAGGGCGGCGATGATGTGAGGGACTCGGCGGCAACATCATCGTTCTATCTTGCTGTGAGCGGTGGCTGCTGGAGTCTTTGAGCATGCAGTGGACAGCCTTCCTCATGTACGTGCCCCATGGACTCGAGGCGACGCAGCGAAGCGACTTGGAGCATCTACTGCGACATGTCAACAAGAGATACAGTATAAGAGACAATAAACATCGCAAACAGGGAAGGAACATCACAAGAGGCATTCTTCTCCAATACCCTCGCTTCGAAGGCGAGAAGACTGATGAAAAAAGGGTTTGCAATAAAAAGCTGCAAATGATGAGGTTCGCGTCAGCCAGAGGTAGTGCGATACTGGCGACACTAACCGAGGGCATCAGCAAGCTGAGCGGCCCCCAGTGGATCCAAAAAGTAGATAATCTTAGAATGTGACCGTAGTCACGTTTCAGAGATTAAACTGAAAAGAACAGATACTACACTTGATCTAAGCCAAAAGGCAAAGAGAGCTAAGGAGAGAAGAAGAAAGAAGATGGAAAGGAAGCTGGGGGGAGGGGAGTTTTATGCTCGCTGGCGAAGCGGAGGCTTGGCAGCAAGAACGTTGGTGCCTGAAGCGGGAACGTTAGCTGCCTGATTCAAGAGGTCGTAGGTGCCTGATTAGAGGACAAAGGTGCCTGATTTAGGTGCGTAGCTGCCTGAATCTGAAGACGTAGCTGCCTGGGGCAGCACATCTAGGCAGCAGGCTAGGCAGCAGCCAGTCTCGTGTTGGCTGTGTATGTCATAGGTAAAGTAGGATGGCAGGCCTCAGGAAAGAACCGGTAGCAGCCTGATCCGAAGTGCAGTCAAATGGGAGGACGATGAACACAGGTATTCAGGTCGGTGCAAGCTTGGTCAGCTACGTGATATCGACTTGTCAGAAATCATTCAGAGTGCACGGTAGCTTTCATATACTCCGAGCAAGCATCATGCAATACACTGCCAGATTCGATCGCATTGTGAAGTCGCTGTCTTGGGAAACGCAGTCGATGCAGTCTCTCGAACATCACGGATTGCGGACTTTAATCCAGCAAGCAACTCTGTGATCGATGCTGACGTTTCCAGGCCTAGCATCTTTACTTCAATAACCATGTCAAACCAGAATACATCCCAATCACAATTTCCATCCATACCGATTCAAATGGTGAAGTCAGATCCAAGCTTTTTAGGCGCAATCCGTACCGAAAGTCTACCCTAGCCAGCCTTGCTCGCAGCAGCAGCTCTCTCGGCTTTAGCTCCATCTGCGATTGAACTTGTTGCGCCAGTAGGTACCTTACGACCAGCATTCTTGCACCTGCGCAGACCCGTACACTTCCCGCCTGCCTGCGCGCATAGCCCGCGCCTTCATCCACCCACCATGGACGTCCGCACCTACGTCTCGGACAACCTGATCAAGCTGGTGGGCGGCAGCGAGGACATGATGATCGACTTTGTCCTGCAGACGGCCAAGAGCGCAAAATCACCTACCATGCTCTTCGACAAGCTCTCCGGGATGTTGGAGTCCGGTGACGCCGATCTGCGCCGCTTCAGCGAGGATCTCTACAGCCGAGTCGGCAAGTCTAGCGGCGGCGCATCTAATGCGCCTCAGAGCGCGAGGCCGAAGCCGGTGAAGAAGAAGTATGCGCTTGTGGATATGCCGGAGGAGGATGAGGCTCCTGTGCAAGAGGCGAGAGCGGACGGCGAGAGGGAGAGGAAGTCAAGACACAGACATGATCGGGAGCGACGGAGGTCGAGAAGCAAGGAACGGTCTAGCAAGAAGTCACGGCGGCGAAGGGATGGTGATTTTGATGACAGATGGGGCGACGAGGAGGCTGATGAGGAGGAAGAGGAAGAGTTTGCCTCTCCGCCGCCTAAACGTGCTAGGTTCGAAGACGGGTCTGCTTCCCCTCCACGCAGAGAGCGCACGCCGCAGCCAGAAGAGCAAGAGGATGAGGAAGAGCGCGATCGCAGAGAGAGGAAAGAGTTTGAGAAACGACTGAAGAACAAAGACGCGGACTCAACGAAGAAGGTTGGAGACAGCCGGTCCGCGAAGAGGGAGCAGGAAGATGCAGACCGCAGAGCCCAAGCTGGCAAACTTTCGGCCGAGGAGATGAAGGCACTCAGATTGAGGTCGCGGCAGGATTACTTGCAGAAGCGCTCGGCGCAGGAGCTGATGCTGCTGCGGAAACAAGTCATTGAGGAGGAAGAGGAAGAGAGAAGCAACCCTGCCTTGACACAGGCGGAGAAGGACGAGTTTGCGAGGAATAGGGAAGCCTTGCGACTTGCGGAGGAGCGCGAGAATATCGATGATTATGTGGATGGTTATGCGATGCCTGCGGACTACATCACAGAAAAGGGCAAAATGGACGTTCGAAAGAAGGAGGATGCTTTGTACAGCCGATACGTGGACAGAGACGAGCGAGGCCGTGAAAGATACGTCACGGAACATGAAGAGTGGGAGAGGGAGCAGCTTGCAAAGACCAAAGCGCAAATCATAGTGGCCGAGAGACAGAACGAAAGGGAGTACGAGTACGTCTTCGACGAGGAGCAGCAGATCAAGTGGGTGACCGATGCTGCATTGAAAGGCGGCATGAACGAGATGCAATCACAGGAAGAGCGTTTGATGGCACAGCAGCTTGTGGCAGCGGAACGAAAGGCCAAAACGATTGAGGAAAAGCGGAAGACTTTGCCTGTGTACTCTTACAGGCAAACGTTTCTGGATGCTGTCAGAGACTACCAAATCATCATCATTGTTGGTGAAACAGGTTCCGGTAAGACAACTCAGCTCCCGCAGTACTTATACGAGGACGGGTATTGCAAGAATGGACTCAAAGTGGGATGTACGCAGCCTCGTCGTGTCGCCGCCATGAGTGTTGCTACGCGTGTGGCCGAGGAGGTTGGCGTCAAAGTCGGAAATGAGGTCGGTTATGCCATTCGTTTCGAAGATGCTACTAATGAGAAGACTGTTCTCAAGTACATGACCGACGGCATGCTGCTGAGAGAGTTCTTGACAGAACCCGATCTCGGTGGTTACAGTGCTTTGATGATCGACGAGGCCCACGAGCGGACACTGCATACCGACATTCTGTTCGGCCTTGTCAAGGATATCGCAAGAGGACGGCCTGATCTGAAGTTGCTCATCTCCTCGGCCACGCTGGACGCACAGAAGTTCTCGGAGTTCTTCGACGGCGCGCCCATCCTCAACATCCCAGGTCGTACTTTCGACGTGGAGATGAACTATTCAATGCAGCCAGAAGCCAACTACCTCTCTGCTGCCATCACCACTGTCTTCCAGATTCACCTTTCCCAGCCAATGCCTGGTGATATTCTGGTGTTTTTAACTGGTCAGGATGAGATCGAACAGGCCGAGCAGTCATTGCAGGAAACAGCGAAGAAACTTGGCAGTGCAGCCCCCGAGCTTCTGATCTGCCCCATCTACGCCAATTTGCCTACAGATCTCCAACAAAGAATCTTCGACCCAACACCGCCCAAGACTAGGAAGGTTGTGTTAGCAACGAACATTGCTGAGACTTCGCTCACCATCGACAACATCGTCTACGTGATCGATCCAGGTTATGTCAAAGAAAACCGGTATACACCCGCCACGAACATGGAAAGTTTGGTTGCCGTCCCAATTTCTCGAGCATCTGCAAATCAGCGCGCGGGCCGTGCAGGTCGTACTGCTCCTGGTAAGGCCTTCCGCCTGTACACCAAGTGGGCATACTACAACGACCTGCCGGAGAGTACTACACCCGAAATTCAGCGTACCAACCTCAACAGCGTCGTATTACTTCTAAAGTCACTTGGCATCAACGACTTGATCTCATTCGATTTCATGGACCCTCCTTCACCAGACATGTTGATCCGCTCTTTAGAACAGCTCTACGCTCTTGGCGCTCTCAACGACAAGGGTGAACTCACCAAGGTCGGTCGCCAGATGGCGGAGTTCCCTACAGACCCCATGCTCGCCAAAGCCGTCCTCGCCGCGGACAAGGAAGGATGCGTGGACGAAGTGTTGAGCATCGTAGCCATGTTGGGCGAAGCGAGCGCTCTGTTCTACCGACCAAAGGACAAGAAGATGCAGGCTGACGCCGCGCGCAACCGCTTCACCATCAAAGAAGGCGGAGACCACTTGACGTACCTCAACATCTTCAACCAGTGGGTCGACAGCGACTTCTCCTACGTCTGGGCAAAAGAGAACTTCCTCCAGCAGCGCTCGCTAACACGCGCACGCGACGTGCGAGACCAGCTTGTGAAGCTATGCGATCGCGTCGAAGTCGCGCCATCCTCCTGCGGCGCCTCCAACATCCAGCCCATCCAGAAAGCCCTCACTGCCGGTTTCTTCCCTAACGCGGCGCGCCTGCAGCGCTCGGGAGATACTTACCGCACGGTCAAGAACAACATGACCGTGCACCTGCACCCTAGTGGCGTCCTCCTGGAGAGCAAGCCCAAGTGGGTCATTTTCTACGAGCTCGTCTTGACCAGCAAGGAGTTCATGCGTAGTGTCATGCCGCTGCAACCTGAGTGGTTGACGGAAGTGGCGCCGCATTATTACAAGCCGAAGGATGTGGAGGCGCTGGGTGTGGATAAGAAGATGCCGAAGGGGAAGTTCTGATTTGGAAAGTTGCTGTAGATAACGACTCTTGAAAAGTAGTAAATATCATGGGTATCATAGCTGCTGAGAAATAATCAAAGTATGCACGACGCTCGTCGTCAAGAGGACATCATCCATCCATCCACATTCTCTCACTCTCTCTCAAGTATCCCGTCAATCTGAACTGCCCGCCCTCATCCTCGCCCCTTCAATCCCCAACCCCCTCTCCGGTCTCCTATCCCTCACAACAATCCCACCCCTATTGCCCGGACTCCACTGCCCCACGCCCAACTCCGGAATCTCCTCATGCGTAGGCTGCTTTTGCTGCTGCTGGGACGAAGACACCACCGCCACCCCACTTCCTTCATCACCCGTAGACCCCACCAACCTCACCCCCGCCGCTCTCTGCCTCTCCCTCTCCTCCCCCACCCTCAAACCCTCCACTTTCCGCCTCTCAAACTCCCCCACCAGATTTTTCAAATACACCTCCGCCGCCACCGTCTGGCTATACGCCAACGGCGTCCAATCATAATCGTTCTTCGCCAGGGCATTAGCCCCCGCGGCCAACAAAATCCTCAACGCGCCCAGATTCCCCGCCGCGCTCGCGTGGTGCAGCGCCGTGTTCCCGTCCGCATCCCGACTGTGCGCCGACGCCGCTTGCGCGCTGCTGACGCGGACCTCTGAGTCCTGCCCGAGCAAAACGGGCATGAGCGCCGTGCTCGCGCCGGACGAGCTGCCCGCGCACACCGCCAGCGCGTCCTGGCCCTTTACTGTCCGTCATGGCGACGCAGCGCGGGAAAGCGGCGACGAGGGCGCGCGCGGCGGGCACGTGGCCCTCGCGGGCTGCGAGGATGAGGGGCGTTTCTTGCAGCGCGTTGCGGGAGATTTCGGCGCGCTCGTGCCCTGCGTCTATGAGGAGGTTGATTATGGCGACGCTGCCGGTGCTGGCGGCGAGGTGCAGCGAGGTGTTGGATTTGTTGGCGAAGTCGGGGTTGAGGAGGAAGGAGGGGTGGAGCCGGATTAGGCGGGAGACGAGGACGGGGTCGTTTTGTTGGATGGCGCGGCGGAGGCGCGTGGAGGGGTCGATCCTGTGATGAGGGTGTTAGGTGTTGTTTTTGGTGGGGTTTGGGGGTGAGTGGGGGGCGCACATGGTTGGAGAAGAAGCATGGCAGGTTTTGGTTTTGCTGGGTTGGTGAAGTTGAGTTGAGAGGTTTGTTGGTGGGAGTGGTTTGTTGATGTTGTCGGTGGTGGTGGTGGGAGTTGAAGCTGGGGGACAATTTGCATGTGATTGGGGATGTGAAGCGATGACGTGGGGAGATGCCCGTGAATGTCGTTGGCATTCATCGATGTTCGTGATCAATGAATCTCTTCATGCTGTGCATTGTACCTACATTCTTACATGTGGTTGACTTCGGAGCTCCCAAGAATGACTATTTTCTAATAAATGTGCGGTATCCATCTCTCCCTGAATTCAACGAAGATATAACGATGTAAGGCCAATGCTATTCCCTCGTTACTTGCCCAATTCACTAAGGTATCATTGACTCCATGTACGACCCAAGGGGGAACTGTAGGTACTGAAATTTCGCCCTTCATTCACATGGAGATATCAGTCAAAAGTAGTCAATCCCTGTCATTGTATTGCGGAAATGAATCGATGCTAGAAGATGCAGACATGAACGCCCACGGACACTCCACGGACGCTCCGTTCAGAATCAACCATTGATCAAAAGTTGGACAGAATCGATCCGATGATTTGAAAAGAACACATTCTCTCCGTGGGATCTTGATTCCTTTCCCAATCCTTTGTCATCACAACCGAAGATCCAACCAGACCAAATCGAAAAATCATGTCATCAACCATCGTCCTCTCCCTCTACAAGACTTGCCCAAGCGAAGGTCAACATGAAGATAGTCCTGATCACAACGCGCCAACGACACTTGACAAACCACGCAGCTCCATTGCTCATGACGCTGACCACAACAAAATCAACGAAACAAGTCAGACCCTCACCCTCCAAGGCCAAGTCATCGAAGACCCATCTCTCTACTACATCATCACTCAAATCCCTCTCGAAGACGGCACCTCAAGCTCAACATCATGCAAACGTCGGAGGAAATCTCCCAAACCACCCATCACCACCCAGATATCTTCCAAGCCTCATCACAAGACAAGGTCAAACGCCGCAAGATCTCCACAACCCTCATCCAAACCCCTTCACCCCTCCTGCTCTCCCACCCCGAAACCGAAATCGTAGCGATAGGAACGCACATCATCCCCCGCCAGCACGTACAGAACTTCACGCAAACCTATAACGCGGTCAAACATTGCCTCGCAGACTTTTCGCTTTGCAAGGGCATGATTGGTGGATGGCGCGCGTCGTTGCTATCCAAGGATGATCAATCGGAGGGAGAGAGTGCAGATGCAGAGTGGACTCTCCTCTCATTCTGGGACCGAGTGGAAGACCACGCTGCTTTTGCGGACAGTGAGGGGTTTGGCGAGTATGCGAAGATCAGGGCGTGGGTCGGGAGTTTGGGGTGCGGCATGTTAGGATCGGGAGGTGAGAGTTGAGGGGTTGAGGGAGTGATGGACTCGTGAGAGGTGAAGAGGGAGTTGTTGTACGTTTCTCGCTTTCCAGTTGGGAATTTGGATTTACTGCTTTGGAGCAGGAGGATGCGCCAGGAGCTCTGTTGGGTAGGACTTCATAGAATGTTGCTGTCGTGCTCGGAGGGTTTTAATACCTACCTATGCGTCGGTTCAAGCAAAGCTGTCTAGACAATAAATCCAACGACAAAAGTAGACTTTGTAGAGATTCAAGAACGGCAGAGTCGCATACATCTATTCGTTTCTGAGGTCTTGGATTCGGGTCTCTAATAAACCAATCAAAACGCCTCGTTCTAAGTAAGGTGGTAAAGCAAGTAATGTGCGATATGATATGATATGCCACCCGGAAATCTCAAAAGGGAGGACGAAGGGGTATTGCGCAAAGTGCAAGTGCAAAAGCAACAGAAAAGAGAAAACATCATCATCGGCTTCATCCTTCACTGTGGGAAAACAAAAAGGCATCCAACATCCGACATCCAACGATCAAAAGTCACGTTAAGCAAAACGGAACAGCCCAGTCAAGACTGGCACCAAAGATCTCAACATACTCTCCTCATCACCCATCATCAATCCTCCTCCTGCTCCCCCTACTGCTGCGGCGCCGGCGGAGCCCCACCAGCCCCAGCACCGCCCTTATTCATCCACCCAAACCAACTTCCCCTGTTCGCCTGCTTCTTCGCCGCCTCCTCCTGCGCATCCGTCTCCTTGACCAAGCGGAGCGGCCGCATTTTGCTCCCCATCATAACCGCACCTCCACCGCCGGCGCGCGCCTCCCTGTCCCCACTAGAAGTCACGCTGCGCGGCGGCGAGGACGGGTTGCTGTTCTCTGCTGCTGCGTCGGGGCCGTCGGACGAGGGGCGCGAGGGGATGCTCGTGCGTGAGAGATCGGGTGGAGGAGCGAGGGTTGGGCCGCCTACCTCGTTGGCGTCCGAGGGGTTGTTGTTGGCGTTCTCGTCGATGGTCGGCACGGCGTTGCCGGAGGGCATGCGCGAGTTGGACGGCATGCGGGCGCCCAGCGGCTGCGGGGCGGCGAAGTAGCTGACCGGGCGGGAGGTGGGCGAGCCCAGACCAGGACTGCCGGGGCCCATGCTGCTGCCGGGCGAGGGCCCGCGGTACATGTTGTTCACGACGAGGCTGGCGGGGGCCCATTCGGAGTTTGCGCGGCGGTGGCCGCCGCTGGCGCTGCGGCGTTCGTTGAGGGGGATGCGCGGCGCGGTCGTGGGGTTTTCGGTCAGCCCGAGGCCGTTGACTTGTGGCTCTTGAGCTTGGGAGGAGGAGATGATTTGCGATTGGGGGCGGGGTTTGCGGCCGCCGATGACGCTGCGCGCTCGCTGGAGGAGGCTGGGCGCTTCTTCGTCTTTCTCGGGTGGTGGGGGTGGGAGTTCTTTCTCCGTGTTGGGGGCGGAGAGGTTGGGTGTTTGCGCTTGGCCCACCTTGGGAGTCTGCGCGGGCGGCTTGCCTGACATGATATCAGGGGTCTTGTCGAGGATCTGCTCGAATTGGTCGTGCTGCAACAGTCGGGAGATGATGTTGTTGATGTACAACGTGAGTGCTTTGTTCTGGTCCTTTGAAGCCGCTAGCTCGGCCTGCAGCTTGCGCGTGTCCTCGTTGACTTCGCCTTCTTCTTCACCCTCGAGCTCGTCTGCGAGGGAGTTGCCCATGGGACGGTGGCTGGACGACGACGGCCTCGAGCCGGCGGTCGACTGTGGCCTAAGAAACTCGCTGTTAGAGAAGTCCCCGTTCAAAGTCTTCTCGCTCAGCAGCAACTGGAAACTCTCGTTCTCCTCCATAAGACGAGCGTTCTGCACCTTGGTTTCGTACATCTCGTTCTCGATCTTCTGCAGCCTGCCGCCGCCCATGTTCTCCACTTCGACCAGCTTGATCTGCGCTTCGGCCAGCTCGAGTCGCAACCCTTCGATCACCTTGTCCTTCTGCATCACCAGCCGGGAGCTGTTTCTTGAGTCACTTCCTCGTGAATCGCTGCGCTGCATCGACGACGGTGGCGCGAATTGGCCTGCGTCCGGGTTGGGCGAGGAGGACATGCTATTGCGGTAACTGGAGTTGCGCGACATGTTCGGCTTGCTCGCATCGTCAAGACCGGCGCGCATTTCCCTCTGCGCGAGCGCCTCCTTCATGCGCTGCAGTGAAGCCTGCATTTCCTCCTCCTTCGTCTGCGTTTCCTCCCTTTCTTTCATGAAAGCCACCCGCTCGCTCTCGTAGATCTGCTCCATCTCCCGCCGGGCGCGCAGGCTCTCCTTCTTCTCGTTCTCCAAATCGTTGATGCGCTCGGTGTGTTCGTGCACGTGCTCCTCCAGCATGGCCGTCTCCTTTAGCGCCTCGTCCAGCTTGACCTGCAGGACAGCGGCTTGTTTCTGCACCTCGGCGGAGTTCTCCTCGGCCTGGCGGAGCTGCTCCTGCAGTTCTTCCATTTTCACTTGCAGTTCGGCTTTTGCCTCGTTGTCGGCGCCGTTGGAGATGGTGGGTTTCCTCGCGGCGGCTCTGGCGGAGACGGGAGTTCCAGTTCCAGTGCGCACCGATCGAGTCCTGTTTACGGTGGAAGCACCTGCAGCAGATGCAGAGCCGTTCTGTGGTGTTGTCCGAGAAGGGCTTTGCGATGGGGAAGAGGCGGCGGGGTTTGTGGATTGCCTTCGAGCGGTGGTGGTGCCTGGAACGGGAGGCTTTCTGCTGGCGGCGGTGGATGATGACATGGTGAAGATGGGAGAGTTTATTGGCAGCGCCAGCCAACTCGAAGGGGTAAATGCTTGGGATTCACTGCTGCTGCTGCTGTTGTTCACCGATATGCGGGCTTAGCGATGCACATGCAGTGTATATTGGCGTGTGCTTGTTGACTGTGTTGGTGGTGGCGGTTAATTGGCTAAGAATAGGTATTGTAGTGTTGTATACAACAAAAATGTCGAGGGATTATTTTGGAGAGGCGGTGCAGTAGCGCGGTAGTGCAGTACAGTAGGCCCTAGTAAGCTTCAAGGAGATGTGGGTGGTGGCAGAGAGAAGGGAGGGAGCGACTGAGGAGAGAGGGCTGAGGAGAGAGGGCTGATCGTCGGACGTGGGGCTTAGCAGTAATGGAGGGAATCTCTTCAATTGGATTAAAAAGGTCGTTTCGCATTTGCGGTCCGGCGGAAATTACTCTTGCTTCAGAGACACATGGGTGTCCGTGGTTGATCGATATGATTGTCGTTTGTTGACTGTTGAAAGGATTATAGAGAGGATATGCCTCATCACTGTCAAGTCGACGCTATCTACCTAGTCTTTTGCATGTGCATGCCCCGGCTGGCCAGGAGACGGAAGTGCATGTGAGGGAACATGTGATAAGTGACATGCATGCTGTGGCGTTCGGATTGGGGTCAGCCGTGACAGCCGTCTTCACAACGGAAGAACACTGTTGGAGTCATTTGGTCGTCGTCAGCGCATCGCCAGAGAGAGCATATGATTGACGACATTTGCTTGTGTTGTCAGGGAGCTTCACTTCGCTTCAAGGCGCATCCTCGTCGCAAATAGATTAAGGACCTTGAAGATCATGTGACTCCATCTCCTTCCCATCGCACATCTCAGCACGCTCAGTATTTGACGGCACCACCGCTGACGGGACCGCCCGCAATTCGCCGCTCCCACGAACTTTTGCTTCGCACACATCAACCCGAATTCTCTCGTTTGAACCCAGCAGCCAAACGACACCGACGACCTCGACCACCGCCCTCCCGACAACTCCTCCAAATACCATCACAATGGCACCGAAGAAGGGCGCAAAGACCGCTGACAGCATCAACGCCAAGTTGGCGCTGACTATCAAGGTGCGCATGCCTGGTCGCTGCAAAACCGCAGCCAATGCACCCAAAAAAGAGAACCCTCCAAAACTAACGACACTGCCAACAGTCCGGCAAGGTCACTCTGGGTTACAAGTCCACCCTCAAGGCCCTCCGCTCCGGCAAGGCCAAGCTCATCATCATTGCTGGCAACACCCCGCCTCTCCGCAAGTCTGAGCTCGAGTACTACTCTATGCTCGGCAAGACCGCCGTCCACCACTTCACCGGCAACAACGTACGTTCCACACCCGATTGAGAACATGAAAGTGTTTTCAAGAGAAAAACACCATCGCATGTCTTGCGAAGGAGCTTTGCTGCAGGCTCTGGAGGACATACTCACTCTGGAGCCCTGAGAAGAAGCTCTCTGCAAAAAGAGACTTTGGAGGGACAACTTGGCTGACTTGAACTTTTTCCCTTCCTACAGATCGAGCTTGGTACCGCCTGCGGTAAGCTCTTCCGTTGCTCCACCATGGCCATCCTGGACGCCGGTGACTCCGACATCCTGTCTGCCAACACCCAGTAGATTATTGTCGGGTGATTTGAGCAAGTAGTCAAAGCGTATTTGGAAGAGGCAAAAGTCCCGCCGGTAGACGAGACGCCATAGCGAGGTCACAAAAGACTGGCGCCGGGCGATTTTGTCAATTGTCACGTGGCGAGAGACATATAGCGTAGATACCCATGCTTTTTGGTTTCAAAATCCAACCGTCCTTCTAGAGGCGTTTTGACTGCAATCCTGCGATCTCTATGCATTTCCATGATCTTTATTAATCGTCTCACTATTGCACTCTCTTTTGATTTATAATGTTCCAGCGGTCATCCTGATTTATCAGCACACGGGCCAAAGCGGGCCCGAGCCGCCCACACAGACAGAATTGTGCCAAGGCTTCGCCGCTTGCTGCGCTTTGTACCTAGGAAGAACGTCACCCGCGACGACTCTCTTTGCTTCCCTCACGCCCATCGACCACCGAAATACCGTCAAAATGGCCCGTCGTCCCGCGAGATGCTACCGCTACTGCAAGAACAAGGTACGAAATTATCTGCCTGTCACCGCCAACCGAGGAAAAACGAGCGAAGAACACCGGAGCGCATGAGTTGGACCGAAATCGATGGCGGAAGGCGAAAAAGGACACAAGAGGAGAAGAACGAAACACTGACTTGAGATGGATAACAGCCGTACCCTAAGTCGCGCTTCAACAGAGGTGTGCCGGACCCCAAGATTCGCATCTTCGACCTTGGCCGCAAGAAGGCTGGTGTCGACGACTTCCCCCTCTGCGTTCACCTCGTCTCCAACGAGTATGAGCAGGTCTCCTCCGAGGCCCTTGAGGCGGCCCGTATTTGCGCCAACAAGTGCGTATTCACCGAAGAATCGAGCAACAAGATTTAAACACCCATACTAACACATCCAAAAGGTACATGGTGAAGACCGCCGGTAAGGAAGGTTTCCACCTCCGCGTCCGCGCCCACCCTTACCACGTCGTCCGTATCAACAAGATGTTGTCTTGCGCTGGTGCCGATAGACTTCAGACTGGTATGCGTGGTGCTTTCGGCAAGCCCAACGGCCTTGTCGCCCGTGTCAACATCGGCCAGATCATCCTCTCTTGCCGTACTCGCGACTCCAGTAAGACTTGACCCGAGAGCCACCCAACATTCGCCACCGCAAATTGCTGACAAATTCTTTCTCTCTTCAGACCGCGCTCACGTCATCGAGGCTCTCCGCCGTTCCCAGTACAAGTTCCCCGGTCGCCAAAAGATCATCGTCTCCAAGAACTGGGGGTTCACTCCCCTCCGCCGCGAGGAGTACGTCGCCAAGCGCCAGGAGGGCAAGGTCCGCGTCGACGGTGCCTACGTCCAGTTCCTCTCCACCAAGGGTCCCCTTGAGTACAACATGCGCCGCTTCCCCGACGCCTTCGAGACCGAGGCTTAAGCGTCTAGTTGTTTGTTGAGAGAGAATCCGGTAGTGGCAAAGGAGGCTGGTCGGCAGACAGGCATGAAGACTATACCGGCGTTGGTAGAATATATGTTTGCTTCTCCTTCTTTTTCGGGACGCCTCTGAGCCGCTAGATGAACAATGAAAGCATGCTTGAGCGACACGAAAAATTTGCCTGTCCTGCCATGTTGATTCCCTTCTCAGATTGAAATGACGCGCATCTTGTGAACGACCGTGGCCGTGATCAGCCTTGAGAAACATGATGCCGACTGATCCTCTAATGAGCAACATTCTAGCCTGCCAACTCAGTTACTCGTGCATCAAACTTGAACAAGGGTTTCGACATGAAATTGACGGCCATAAAACCTCAATATGCATGGCCTTGATCAGGAATAATAAGATGGACTTTGCTCTCTTCCAGTGCGCATCTTCCTGCACGACTGAGAATACTCACCCTCGTTTGAAGATTTTATAATTGTGCTTCATGCATTCTCTTCGCGTCTCCGGGACTAAACGTATTGACTCTACATTGATGAACATGTAACTAATCAATGCCTTTGCTTGCTTACACACGTATGCAATGACACCCGGAGATTTAAGGATCAGATCTGTTCTGGAACCTCAGAGCTCGTACTCATATCGTAATATATACGTATCTATGTAACTTTGTAAAGTCGCTTGTAGGATTCCTTCACTTTTCCACCGTCACGCCTTTTCCTCAAAAGCGGGACGGACTTCTTCCAACCCACTTTCGTCTAACTTATACATGTACACTTATTATGCTCTCCGAGCTTCGCGATCTTCGCTCTTTATCTCACACCCTACCAACTCTCATACTTTCCCGAAACGCCTGAACACGACCAGCAAGGCTAGATAGGAAGTTCGGTAATAGGAAGAGGAAACATGTGCTCCCAATCAACCTGCAGTACTTGCCGTACGCTCTCTCTTCCCCCTTCCCCCCTTCTATCTCTCAACTCTTCCCCTATTTCCCTCATCCTCTCTGCCTCATACTCTACTTGATGCATTACGCCTTATACCTTGTTTACCGTCCCCTGTCCTATACTGATTCCATAGCGAACAAATAGAAGGCATCACCTGGTTCGGCTGCGGCGCGCACATCCCCTCCGTCCTCGACTCCATCCCGGAGGAAGAGTGGTGTGGCTGTGAGCCGAGCGTTGAGAGGGCGGGGAGGAGGTATCCGCCTGGTGGTATGTCTCTTTTTTTTTTCTTTTTTTTCTTTTTCGTACTTCTTCTTTTTATCTTTGGGGGCAAAGCCCACTGCTAACGCTTTCTTGCTGGGTTGTAGGCTCGCTGAGTGGTATGGTTTGGGGCATGTTTGGGTTTGGAGGGGGGAAGGGAAAGGGCGAGGGGAAGGGGAAGAGGGAGGAGTTGTGAGGGCTTTTGGGGTTGGTTGGGATGTTTGAATCTTGACGAGGCACGAGGTATGAGGGATGAGGTATGACTTGAGGACTAATAGCCGCGTTTTGCTCGTATGGTTTCGTGCAGTCTCAAGGGCAAGTACATGTAACGATGAGGATCGACTTTCTTGAAGATGAATAAGGTATTCATGTCACACTCTTGAGCCACAACATCCACCCTGTCAACTCAAGGAAATTCGAGGTTTCGTCGCAGGTAGCTTTACATCTTGACGACAGGGTTTGATGGATGATTCTGAAGAATGATCTTGGCTGGTTTTGTGTATTTTTGAAGAAGGTATGGAGGCCAAGAAGGTAGAGATGCTTGGAATCATGACAATGCTAAATCTATCGTGGACAGGAGATTTCTAGAATGAGGTGAAGAAGCACATGGCTTTCCAGTAAGGCCAGACTGGCCGGTTGGATTCACATCTGCAACACCATGCTCTTCATGGTGATGTAGTGAACAGTGACAAGACCGCAGCGTGCCTCCAAGCAGTATTTGACATTCTCACATCACAAGCTCCATCCGTTGCCTTGGCCACTTGTAGACAACCTTGACGAGGAAAGCAATATGTACTTCACGCTGCATTTCTCACCCACTTTCACACAGAAGCGGCAAATCGTACGTACGAATCATTCCATGAGTTCTCCCAGCGAGATTCTCAGGCAGTTCCGGCAACCATACAGTACCTACCTACCTACACTTTCACTTCGGAGAGGCTGCGCGCACTGGCTCCCCAGGTGGCGCCTTCAGCTGGAGGCTGTACCTGTACCTGCAAGCCATGTTTTTGCGCGTAGCCGAGAGAGCTGAAGCGCACTTCAAGGGTGGCAGGCGTGCATGAGAAAGGCAGGACTCGACCGGTATTTTTTTGTAAATTTGTAGTGCGTGCAGCTTTGTAGGTACTACGGGACCTGTCTGCAGACATGGCAGATTTTGGATGTGCGCTCGGTCAGTGATCACGCGCGAGTCGTCGTCTCTGTGCAGTGGTTCAGCTGCATGCAGGTGTTGACTGTAACCCAGGATTGAAGATGTTTCTGAGCTGCACTGGAGATGTTGGCGCATTGCTGATCACGTCTTCCCGCAAGCGAGCCATGGTCTGCGGATTGATGGAAACTGCGGTGTGGTATCTCTTGTCTTTGGCATTGAGGTCATCATCATCATCGAAGGTCACAATTCTGGGTCTTCGATGTGGGAAAAATCAAGGTTTCGGCCTCGCTGGGACTCCAAGGCCCCACGCCGAAAGTCTCGCTTGGAGGCAGCTGAAGATGTGATGAAGTTCCACCACCACCTTGTTCGCCATGAAGTCTTCCCAGCCATAGGAATTTGTCGAGACCATACAGAATTACGGGTGGCTGGACGTGTTGAAGTTCAGCCTCCGGTAATTTGAAAAGTGTGTTGCTTTCTTCATGCAGTCGCCGGGTTGCATTACTCGAATGTCTCTTTTTCCGCGATCGATACCGCTGACCATACCACGATTCCTTCAACCTTGGCCCTTACAGCCCTGGTGGAGACATGGACTGGAGACAACGAGAAACTCCGAAGTCACTTGATAGAGATGTAAGCAAGATTCAACTCCTGGCACATAGCTTTCCATCCAACCACCAGCTTGCGAACCCTGGTTCGGCAACGCAGGTCATCGTCAGCCGTGTGCCCGTCATCTTGATGTTTAGGCATTGTTCCACCACCCAGAACAATGGCCGACTAGGAGATACATGCAGCGCACCCCTTGTCCGAAACCACATGGCTGACGGCAGAGGCGGACTTTCGATGCGCCACACTTGCAGTTGCGCCTGCATTGTTGCAAGGCAGAGTGGAAAAAAAAGCAAAGGGTCCATGATGTTGCGGTAGGTTTGCTCGCGTGTGGTGTGTGTGTGTCGCGCCAGCCATTGAATATTATAAAGGTGATCGCTGCGCCGTCTTGCGCGCGAGATGGCTGGCCTTCAGTGTCATTTTGTCTTTCTGTTTCTGAGTCTACCTTTGACTTCTGGTTCACTTGCCAGCCTCGACATTCGAAGTGCTCTGCGATAGTTGCGAAAGGCTTCACATACTGCCTACCGATATGGAGACGACATCATCCTCCCAGCGCCCGCCACCACTGCGCTTGCGCACAGGTCCGGACGACCTCGACGCTACACGATGCACGCGGTGTTTTGAGCTTCACGCCTCAAGCGATTCATGCGCAAGACTCCAAAGAGTCCCACCAAGCCCACCTGCTCTGCAACCCGCAATCCCATCCTCCGACTTCTCCTCCTACACCGCGCTCATCTGGCCGAGCACAGCATCCTCCTCCTCCAGCACCACCAGCTCCTCGCCACGCTCCACATCAAGCCTGCACACATCATGGCGCGGCGACTCTGACAGCGAGACGCAGTATTCGACTACGAGCAGTAGCGCGCCCACAGCATCTCCCATCGTCAAAGTCCGAGTCTCTAAAAATCATCACCGCGATGCTTTGCGCAACGCAACTTCGCCGCCGACTTTGCGACGCAAGATCTCGCCGACGGAAACTTCGCTGAGAGACATCCGCGCCTGCCAGCAGAGTTTGTTGCGCGCGAAGGAGTCGGAGGATCAGTTAAGGAGGCTTTATGAGAGGCAGACGATGGAGTATTTGGGGGGTGGGTTTGCGAGTTTGGATTCGCTTGGTGGGTGAGTGATGTGCATGTGGGTGAGGTGGGATGGGTAGGGGGAATGGTGATGACTTTATGATGTGCTTTATAATGAGGATTGAGGGATTGTGAGACGGGGTTCTTGATGGAATTTTGGAAGGGTTTTCCCTTTTTTCTTTACTTATGGTGGTTGTATTTTTATATCATTATTTTTCTCTCCACGGATGGCGGGGCGTTGGAGGCTGGCTGGCTGGGTACATGTAGTGGCGCGTTGGAGCATTGGGATCTGATCTAATGACATCTTTTGGTATGATCAAGATTGTATGAATGCAGCATGGGTACAAAGAGTGACAAGCATAGTTCAAGGACGATTCCTCGTTTATGTATCGTTGTTTGTTGAACATCGGATCTCTGTGAACGATAAGATACATGTATACTATGTAGTCCAACGCTTTCTTCCGCAATGACGATGCTACTTGGCTGGGGTAGAGTGAGCGCGTGGACTGAATTGGCGGGTGTGATTGGTGAATGGCAGCCATCGAATTGGCCGGGCTAGAATCAATTCAGGTCAGTCCAATGGCCGTAGCTTTCAAGAGCTCCACCAGCCTCGCCTCACCCATCCAGAGCAGAGCAGAGACGAGAAGAGACAAGCATATGCGCTTACACTGCTTCTGCATGCTCGCTTAACTTCTTCACGCCTCTTCAACAGCTTCCGAGAAGAACAAACGCGCTGCCGACACTCGTTCTTCCACCCTTCGATTGCGCATCTCAATCCCGACATCTCCACCTCTAGGTCGGAGATCTGGTAAACATGAAGTACGCCGCCGACGCCCCGCAGCCCAATGCGATGCAATGCCACGTCCGCGTCCTAACGTCACTTGCACAGGTTCGGCCAGCAGCTGCGCAGCTCGCTGATCAAGGATTGGTACTACTACTACATCTCTTACGACGAGCTCAAGAAGAGCCTCGAGCGCGGTTCCGGATCGCAACGAGGACAGCAAAACAAGAAGCCGCAATGGGACGAGGAGGATGAACAACGCTTTGTGAACCAATTGGAGCAGGAGTTGGACAAGGTCTTTACCTTTCAGAAAGTCAAGAGCCAGGAAATCATTCGCAGGATCAAGGCCAGTGAGAAAGAGGTCAACGAAGCCATTGCTAGGACGGAAGCCGCCAATCGCGATGAGCGCGAGAGACCCAATGCGCCTACCGAGGAGGAATACCTGTTGCTCGAGGAGGACTTGTCGGACATCATTGCGGACGTGCACGACCTGGCAAAGTTCACGCAGCTCAACTACACTGGCTTCCAGAAGATCATCAAAAAGCACGACAAGCAGACCAACTGGCACTTGAAGCCCGTGTTTGCCGCGAGGTTGCGCGCGAGACCTTTCTTCAAGGACGACTACGATGTCACCGTCATCAACCTCTCGAAGCTCTACGACCAAGTGCGCACGCGCGGAAACCCCATAACCGGTGACTCCGGCGCTGGAGGCAAGCAACAAAACTTCGTCCGTCAAACAACTAAATACTGGGTGCATCCGGATAACATCACCGAGCTGAAGCTCATCATCTTGAAGCACTTGCCCGTTCTCGTTTTTAACCCTAGCAAGGAATTCGAGAAGAAGGACTCGGCCATTTCGTCGATCTACTACGACAACCCGGACACATGGGAGCTGTACGAGGGTCGTTTGAAGAAGACCGAGGGAGCCGAGGCTCATCGTCTGCGTTGGTACGGGGGCATGGAGACGGACACGATTTTCCTTGAGCGCAAGACCCATCGCGAAGACTGGACGGGTGAGAAGTCCGTCAAGGCTCGCTTTTCGCTGAAGGAGAAGAACGTCAATGCTTTCTTGAGAGGCGACATGACGACCGAGCAAGCTTTTGAGAAGGCTCGCAAGGATGGCAAGAAGAGCAAGAAAGAGATTGACGATCTGGAGCAGCTGGCGAAGGAGATTCAATTCCGCATGATCGACCGCAAGCTGGTACCGGTTTGCCGCTCTTTCTACAACCGCACGGCTTTCCAATTGCCCGGCGACGCACGCGTGCGTATCTCACTCGATACGGAACTCACTATGGTCCGCGAGGACAACCTTGACGGTGTCAGGCGATCGGGCGACAACTGGCGTCGAACAGACATTGGCATTGACTGGCCTTTCAGCCAACTTCCGAAGGGTGATGTTGAGCACTTCCCGTACGGCGTGCTCGAAGTGAAGCTCCAGACTGCTGCTGGGCAGGAACCTCCTGAGTGGATTCGCGAGCTCACTGCTTCCCACTTGGTCGAGGCTGTTCCCAAGTTCTCCAAGTTCATCCACGGAACTGCATCCATGTTCCAGAGTCGTATCAACCTGCTGCCTTTCTGGTTCCCTCAAATGGACACCGACATCCGCAAGCCCGTCACACACCGTTTCGGCATCGAGCGTCCCGGCCATAGCACGGACGCCAGCACGAGCGCAGCCATGGACGACGATGACTCAGAAGACGAGCTCGAGGCTGACGTACAAAACGGCCACGCGGTCAACGATGATGATGAGAACACCCGCCGCCTGCGCGCAGCCCGAGATGCGCTCGAGCAGCACGAAGAAGAGCGCCATCTGGACCTCGCCAACGGCAACGATCCCAACACCATGGACGAGGAGGAACGCATGGCTCACCGCCCGCTCGCCTCCACCGACGAAGACTACCCGCTGTACGATTCGGACGACGAAGACGACGACCTCGAGGAGGCGAAACGCATCGGCGGCTGGCACTACCGCTGGAAGCTGGCGCAGAGCTACGCCAGCATCGCCGGCGACAAGCTCCTCAACGCCGTCTCGCTGGCGAAACCCGTGCCGAAACCTACGGAGATGCCAGGCAGAGAAGGCCGCATGGGCGTGCCGGGCGCCAACGCCGTGAGCGAGAAGCGCTTCAAGGCGCCAAAGGGCAAGAAGATTCACGTGCCTGTGCGTGTTGAGCCAAAGGTCTCATTCGCTGCTGAGCGCACTTTCTTGTCATGGGTAAGCCTTTCTGCACCATCCCTCCCCTGACCCACCACAACCGCTTTTACTAACTCACCCTCTCTTCCCAGCTCGAATTCTCAATCATCCTCGGCTCCATCGCCGCCACCCTGCTCAACTTCGGCGACAGCGTCTCGCTCGCTTCCGCCTGGGCGTTCACGGCGGTCGCGTGTCTGGCGCTCTTCTACTCCATGGGCATTTACTTGTGGCGCGTCGACAAGATCAAGAACCGCGTCGCCGTCAGCTATCATGACAAGTGGGGGCCGAGCGTGCTTTGCTTTGCTCTTGTGGTTGCGGTCGCGGTTAGTTTTGGGTATCGGTTTGCGAAGGGCGGGGAGGGCGGTTTGAAGGGGGGTATGAAGGGTTGATTGTACCTTTCAGATGGGAGGGGTTGGTTTAGGTGGTTTTTTTTTTTTTTTCTTGTGAGGAGAGTTGGGTAGGTTTGTCGGTGAGTTTTGTGTATATCATTGTTCATATGGTTTTAGAATGATTGGGCGCATCACTGCTCGAAAGTACTGTGTACACAGACATGATGTTCGTTATTTTACTCAATTGTTTGAGTCTACTCGAGAATCAATATCTGACTTGGAAGCGATCTCTCACTCACTCCGCGCATGAGCATATACTGTCATGGCAAGCTCTTTGATGTTGTGTTTCTCAATAACTTGGTGTTAAACGGAAAATGAACAACCTTTACTACGCCTACTCTGCCTCAGCCAGACTTATTACTGACTTCGTGATCAGGCGACTATCGTTGCTGGGTTCTAGTTGGTGGTTGTGGGTGGAAGTGACGTGGCATACAACCCAAATACTGTAAGATTTCTCATCATTGACAGACAGCCCCTCATCAATCCACGAGTTTTCCTTCCCGCTCGTCCGTCGCGACGCTCTTATAGTTTTCGGCGTTCTCGGAGAGTCGCCCTGCCGTTGAGAGAGAAAAAAAATCATCGACGTGAAGACTTGATGCATGCGAAAGAGATTCTGCTTGATGTACTGTAAAAGCAGGGCTCGGAAGCTCATTTTCCTGTGTCCGTACACATGCATATGAGCATCGAACAGCCTTCTATGGCGTCCATTCTCAATTACATGATTGAAGTATATATCAATGTAAGGTAAGGTATGCAAGTTAGACGGAAGGATGCTTAGCCGTGCATTATTGCTGTGCCTCGTACCTCTGTATACACATGTCGAATAGCCTTCTATGGTGTCAATCCTACGTTCCATGATTGAGGTCAGTATTTGTAAATGTGAGGTACTGTAGGTATGCAAACTGGACGGAAGGATGCTTAGCCGTGCATTGTTATTGCTTTTGCCCCGCCTTCTGCAAGCTGTAGGAAAAGTGGATGTTGTTCTCTCCATGTGTCTTCTACCTCGTACTGCAGAGTCCACGAGGGCCAAGATGACTTCCACGCTTCATCACACCTGACAACCACACTCCACCGCGCCCGCGAGTCATTAACTGTGCGTATGTGGATGCCTTGTGAATCAGGATCTCTTCACAACTGAATAGACTTCCCACTTCACGGCCACCGCCGGTGTGCCGGCACCATCAAAGTCATTGCGCGTTTCGCCTCGTTCGTCTCTTGGCTTCTTGCGGATACACCTGGACCGGGGGCTCTTCAGCTCACGAATAGATTTCGCCATGCTTGCCTATTGCAGGCGGTGCTTCACTTCGCTTGGACCCTGCTAGCTTCGATACCGGAGTCCTTAGAGCGGTGTGTTAGGCACGTCCGTCCTTCAGCTGTAGCACTCCATCAGCGCTTTTTTTGGCCCATATGGAGCCCTCGTGCCGACCTGGATAACCCCAAGACCCTGGCCGTTTGGCTTCATGGAAGCCGGGAGGCCCCTCTATTCTCCAACAGATGAGGAGATTCCCGATGCTAGTACGTTGATGACATGTCCTTGTCGCCAGGGTAGGCCGATCCCTAGTCACAAATGGAGGGTCTGGTTGGGCTTTGGGCCGAGGATGAAGCTACAGCAGCATGCCGCTTGATGAAACCACCATTTGCGGCTGTAGGTAGGTGCAGTGATATTTCCTCTTCTACCTCTTCATCGCCTGCTTTACTTTCCCATTGTACCTTCGTTACTTGTGATCTCTTATTCCACCTTCCCCGCTATTTCTCCCGAACGCTTCAAGCAGTTGCCACGATGGCCACCACGGACCCGCTGTCTTCCCTCGAGGGCGACATGTTAGACGTTGCTCCGGGCGTCGAGCGTGTCAACGGTGAATTCAAAGCTACGAGCAACGTTGAGAGGCTGCCAAACGTTGCCGAGAATGGCTCGGCGGAAAGCAAGTCCGAGGCTACCAATGGCGAGACGCAAAAGTGCGATGTTTTGGTTGTCGGCGCTGGATTCTCTGGTTAGTCAGCCTTTTTGTCTGGGAGTTTTCATTGCAGTGCTGATGTTGTGGAAGGTGTCACTGCGATTTATCGATTCCGCCAGTTGGGCATGAAAGTCAAGTGCTTCGAGGGCGCTGGAGATTTTGGTGGTACTTGGTATTGGAACGTGAGTCTCACCAACACCTTGACTGTGTCATTGAACAGCCGGCTGAACGATTCATAGCGCTACCCTGGTGCCCGCGTCGATTCCGAGGCGCCTTTCTATCAACTGAACATTCCCGAAGTGTACAAAGGTTGGAACTTCTCCGAACGCTTCGCGGATCATGCGGAAATTCGACGCTACTTTGCCCACTGCGACAAGGTTCTGGATCTCAAGAAGGACACTACTTTCAACGCTCGAGTCAACGATGCTTCATGGGATGAGACAATTGGCAGATGGACGGTCAGGACTGAAAGTGGCCATTCTGCAAACTGCAAATACCTTTTCCTCGCCACTGGACTACTGCACCGCAAGTACACGCCTGACCTGCCCGGCTTGAAGGACTTCAAGGGTACTTTGGTCCACAGCGGCGCGTATCCGCAGGACCTTGACTGCACTGGAAAGAAAGTTGCAATCATCGGTGCAGGTGCAACAGCCGTGCAGATCACGCAAGAGCTGGGCAAAGTGGCAGACGAGACGACGATCTTCCTGAGGCGACCAAGCTACTGCATCCCCATGGGCCAGAGGAAGATGACCGAGGAGGAGCAGAAGATGTGGAAGAACTACTACCCCACTCTGTTCGGAGCCGCGCGTCAGTCAGCTCTTGGTTTCCCTTCGGAAGCAGTCGACAAATCCGCTCAAGAAGCTACGGAGGAGGAGCGTGAGAGAGTCTGGGAAGAATGCTGGGAAAGAGGAGCCTTCCACTTCCTGACCTCCGCTTTCAACGATACCTTGCTTAACCCTGAATCTAACCGCATGGTCTACAACTTCTGGAAGGACAAGGTGAGGCAGAGAATCGCGGATCCCAGAAAGCAGGCTATTATGGCCCCGGAGGTTCCACCGTATTACATCGGCACCAAGAGATTTCCACTCGAGCACGATTATTACGACATCATCAACCAGGACAACGTCCATCTCGTCGACCTCAACGCCACCCCTCTCAAGACTTTCGAGGAGAACGGAATGAGGATGTCGGACGATGAGCTGCGCGAGTTCGACGTTGTTGTGCTGGCTACTGGCTTCGATAGTTTCACGGGCTCGCAGACGCATATGGGCTTGAAGAGCAAGGACGGCATCGATCTTAAGGATCTTTGGAAAGATGGCATTTACACTTATCTTGGTCTGACAATTTCTGGATTTCCTAACATGTAAGTCTTCGCTTGCCTCCCACCTCGCTAATATGACTATGAAACTAACGTCCTTCCCAGGTTCATGTAAGCGCGCAACCACCAATTCCACTTCTACCAATCAGTAGTTAGCCTAACTCACTCACAGGTCCTACACGCCCCAATCCCCCGGCGTCCTTTCCAACGGCACCACCTCGATCGAAACGCAAGTCGAGACCGTCGTCGACATGATCCGCAAACTCGAAAGCGAAGGCGCCAAGTCCATTGAGGCCCTCCACGAAGCCGAGATCGAGTACAAGAACATGATCAACGAATTCGCCAACTACACCCTCATCCCGCAGACTTCCAGCTGGTGGAATGGCGCAAATGTCCCGGGCAAGAAACAGGAGAGCATGACGTGGGTGGCGGGCATTCCTGCCTATGAGAAGCAGTGTAGGGATGCTATGGAGGGGTGGAAGGGGTTTGATGTCGTTTCTGACCCGGCTGGTGCTGCGAAGGCGGCTTGAGGGGGTTATGAGTGTCGACTTTGAAGTATGTGCTGAGATTTTCACGATACAACGATAGAAAATGGGAATATGACAAGAGAGAATTTCGAATGATAAATGACTAGAATCTTTGCATAGCTGTTGTCTGATTTCGAAGCATATTTTTTTTGGCAAGAGAAACGCTCGCACCCGTTTTGAGCCCCTCGAATCAGAATACAGCACGCTTGTTCGCTCATATCGCTCGCTAGGAAATAACAGAGAAAAAGGAAAAGAATCGCGCAAACAAATAGCAAGCCCTCATAATCGTAAGCAATCCCGAGCACTCCTCCCCACATCAATCTCGAGAAATGATCAACTTCCAAGTCGGTCTCGAGAAGTGATCGAGTCAAGACTCACATCTTCGGGACAGAAGACCCGGCGTTCTCGAGTGTCGTCTCCTCAGTGCTTCCAATCTGCGCACCAGCATTGGCCGCGCCGTCGGTCAGAGCTCCATCGAGAGAGTCGCCTTCGTTTCCAATGGGATCGGTCACGGCGCTGACACCAGCTGCGCTGCCGATGGCTTTCGCTCCGTTGGCGATTTTGTCCGCCTGGCGCCGGACCTTGGGGACGGCGGAGCCGGCGTCTTCGAGGGTGGATTCTTCCATTGCTCTGGTTAATCTGTTAGCAGATGTCATTCAGATGATTGACGATCAAGTTCGACTCACCCAGTATCAGCACCAATATTAGAAGCGCCATCAGTCAAACTTCCATCGATTCCATCACCTGCATTGCCGATCGGATCAGTAACCGAGCTGACACCAGCCGCGCTGCCGATAGCTTTGGCGCCATTGGCGATCTTGTCCGCCTGGCGGCGGTGCTTGGCTCCGCCTTTGGTGCTGGTGATCAGGTTGGCCGTGTTGTCTTCTGCATTCTCGATGCCGAATCCGACACCGTTGTCCGCATCGGTCAGAATGGAGTCGGCAGCAGCGCCTTCGCCGTGGAGCTGACGACGGGTTTTCGGGACTGCTGGAACGGCGGTGCTGCCTTTGGTGCTGGTGATCAGGGCGGCGGTGTTGTCTTCGGCATTTTCAATGCCGTAACCGACACCGTTGTCTGTGTCGGTCAGGATGGAGTCGGCAGCGGCACCCTCGCCGTGGAGCTGGGCGATGGCAGCAGCAAGGACTTGGGCGGTGAAGAGGAGGATGGCGGTGACGGTGGCTTGGGTGAACTGCATTTTGAGATGGAGATCTGGAAGATGTTAGTGGTTGGGTGGGTCGGTGGTGCTCTGATGTGATGTTGTCGTCTCACCCGAGGTGATCTTTGGGTGTAGAGAGTTGATGTTGATATTGAATGGAGGGGCTGAAGTTGCTTGAAGCGAACTTGATGTAGAGAAGACGTTGATGAGAAGGGAGGATGAGGCTTGCAAGTGCTTGCTGCTGAAGTCCTTGTCGATTGTTCTGCTGTGCTGTGCTGGTGCTGATGAAGGTCGAATTGTTGGGATGAGTCGAGGACTTTTATTTATATCCTCTCGATGCGTACATTTTCTTCGGATTGCTCTGGAAGATGTGTGTTGCGTCGTCATCAACGAGCTCCGTTGGTTTGCGAAATATTGAAGGTTGTTTCTCGTGCAGATGGATGGCATGGAAAGCTACGCAGGCGCCTCCAGGCCGCTTCTAAGGTGTTGTCGGTTTAGGGCATTGGAAAGGAACGGTGGCGATAATTTAAAAAGTGACGCCAGGGCATCAAGAAGCACGAACTTCATAAACATGGACGAAGCATTGGAGCTCTAAGGTTTGTAGAAGTCAGCACTATGACAACAGATTCAGACGTCCAGCATCGACAAGAGCAGCCAGAGCACAAGGATGAGGTCAACGTGTCGACGCAATACACGTGAAATCCACGTTCATGATCGACGACATGGTGCTAATCTCGACAATCCCCACGTGGGAGTCACAGGGAAGAGACGACGAGGATCTCAGAAACAGGCTCTAGGGCTCAGAAGGGCTTGAGGAACAGGCCAACTCAAGCAAAGCTTGGTATTCGACGCCTCAGTTGTTGTCTCCGCGAAGCTCCAGGGGGTCTTCGAATTATTTCCAGAAGTGGGCATCGAGGTGCATGAAGAGGCGCTGTCGACTAGTCGAATATGAGCAATTGCAACGGTAGAGGCGTGTCGGTGGCTGCTTTTTGTGGCGTCTCCAGCGGCGATATAGGGTTCAAGACAAGCAATTGCGAAGCCTTTGACAAGCTTTTGATCTGCACCAGGGCTGCTTCCCTAGATAAGGTCATCTCAAGTAGGTCGTCTTTCTCGACGCTTGCAAAGGTCCATTCGTTGTAGTTAAGGTTGTCGTCGCCGAGTCTTGAAGAGAGATCAGGGTAAGTTGCCGAAGGATCCTTGAGTCAGGAGGGGTCAGTGACGTCTAGTCAACTATAGCACGCGTGCGATATTGAAGGTTCGGATGTTGATTTGTGTTTCTTCAGAAGCGCATGGAAGCAAACAAACCATGACCATGACGTTGATCTCAGGATTAACAGCTACTGCACGTATGCCGTCCTGTGCTTCCCATATGGGAGCTTCCCTGTGTCCGTTTTGGTTACGGCATGAGCTAACCCCTGCGCAAATCGACCCTTTCGCTTGCAATGTCAAGATTTCGAGGTCGCGGTGCTTTAGGGAGATGCCATCCAGATCTTGAGAATACCCCTGTCGTCGTCAGCCTCCTTGTTTGCATTACTCCTGACGGATTGTGCCGCCATGATGGCCTTGCTCAAGAACAGCTGCGAATACGCCCACAGCTACCGATTCCTCCAGGAGCTGAAAGGGATTACTCACCACCAGGAAGCTTGAGTCGAATTGGCGCAGTCTATGTCATTGAGCATGCAGCAAGAGTATATTCCACTACGACAACTTGAATGCGACGACCGCGACATCTTGTTGAGTGTGCAGTGCAGTGGGAACATAAGCTGTCGCCGACGACATGCTCCTAGATCAGTTGCACCAACAGGCCTGTCCGCGGACATCTTGCAATGAGCCCCGAGCACACAATAACAAAACAAGACTTCTAATAGCCTTCTAACCCACGATATGAGAGGGCAAACCGGCCAAAGCAGCCGCAAGCCCTCGGCAAGCTCCATTCCAGAGTTCAGGTCCCACGTGCGAGCGTTGTCAGCAGCTACTTTTCGCATCATTTCGTAGAGGCTCAAAAGGGAAATTCTAGATCTAACCTCGAAACCTTGGAGATTTCCGCATTAGAGGCACAAAATAGCAGAAACTCAAATCTCGCCGCGTTTCCCAGCAGTTCGGTCGGGCGACGCCACTCACATAGAGGGCTTGCTGGTTTTAAGGCGTCCTGTTTCTTGGGGTTTGCTTAGCCGGTGGTTGAATGCTTAATTGAATGCTATTAGGGACGAGAGGCTGGACGTCACTTTCTCTGGTGAGTGGGTGTTGTACTCTAGAGGCTGCGTGTCATGAAGCAGAGGGGTAAGGGAAGGCACCTTGAAAGCGTTTGCTCTTATTCTGTATGAGTGGAGTGGTATATTTTGTGAAAGTGCTGCAATAAGACTTTCGCATCCAATGAGCACCTAACTGATGTTAGCCGTTGAACCAAGAGGCTCCTGCCGCGTGGTCGAAAAGTTGTTTGAGACGATCGGCACAAGTGTCCTCATCCTGCCATGTGTTGCGCGCCGTTCAACTTTCTCGTAAGTGAGATTCCACGAGAGTGTTAACGTACCTGTGCTGTTCCCCTTTTTGCGCACCATGCTCAATGATATCATCTCAGCGGTCTGCGTTAGCTCTTCAGACAGTTCTGAGAGGTATCACATCCATCTGACCCGCCTCGTCAACTCAATGAACCCAAAGATGGCCCATCCCAACCCACGTCCCATCAAGAAAGGCAGACCAAACCTGAACCAGGTCCCCGGTGCACCCAACCTAACAGCTGGAGCAGCCACGCCCTTCCTCTCCGACACCTGCCGTGAGCTTCCCTTTCCACTGACAGCGTCCACAGCCTGCATGATAATCTCCACGACCTCCCCCGGCATACTCAAGAAAGACGAATGACTACTGACCAGCTCTGTGTGATGCACAACCGCGCCCTGCCCCCTCGCCATCCCGACATTCAACCGCTGCGCCATCACCGGAAACCCATGGTCCTCCACAGTCCCCACGAACCACACGGGCACGTCCTTCCAGCCGGTGTAGGTGTGCTCGCCGCCTTCGGCCAGCGCTTTCAAGCTCTGCGGCGTGAGCTGACTAACCCAGTATGCTGCGTCGTCGGCGTTGAGATCGTGGTAGAACAGCTCGCGCGGACTGGTGGCGAGTTCCATGAAGCCTGTTTCTCGGTTGATGCGCGCGAAGGGAGGCGCCATGCCGAAGAAAGGGTCGAGGAACGATAGGCCTGTGATGGTGAAACCGGTGGCGATGCAGACCAGGGCTTTCACATAGCCGGTCGGGGCTGATACGTCTTTGGGAGTAGACACTTGCGTGAAGCCTTTGATTGCGCTTTCGCCCACGACGCCTCCGTAGGAGTGTACGATGACTACGACGTCGCGGCCGGCTGTGGTTTCGGCTGAGATTGCGGCGCGAGGGCGTCGATGTCGTTTTTGAGAGTCGCTTTTGCGTCGCCGGTGGTCGATGGGAGGGTTACGGCTACGCAGTTCAGGTGGTGCTCGTTTCTCAAGGGTTCTATGATTCTGTCATAGCACTTTGCTTGATGCCAGGCGCCTGGCACGAAAACCAGGGTTGGTGAAGTCGACATTGAGGCGACTTATTACGCGAGCCTTGTGTTTTGGTATATCTTTCTCCTTAGGTGATGATTTGCTTTTATCGACCAATGTGTTTTGAAGTAGCTCAAGTGGGTCTTGTTAATCGTGGAGATAGGAAAGATTGCATCCCATCGTGTGAAGAACGGCGAGAGCCAAGACATTGCATCGGCTTTGTGTAACGTCCGCGATGACTGCTACTTCCATGGATTGTTCTCCTTGCATGCAAAGAAAAGTAACCTTGAATTCATGATATGCTCTTTCCGTCTGAGAAGAGAGTATAGTTATGATCGGAGGGATCTATAGGAGGTAGCGTCTGCGATCAGACAGATGTGGGTCTTGGACAAAGTTCGATTAATTAATAATTCTACGAAGTGCACAGATAAATTTTAAGTTATTCTAATAGTTAACTGGCTTTCTACGTATATACGCGATTTACATGCAAAAACACGCCCCTACTGCTGTGTATCCATCACAGTGAAATTATACAGCCAACCGGCCAAACACTCACCAAACCCATCATTCAGACTCCAATCCAAGAATCCAACTCGCACACCTCTCCGCAACGACTCGATTACCCTTCTCGCTCAAACAAAAAGCATGCCCAATCCCATTGCCATCAATCTCCATGACCGGCTTCAACTCATCTCCAACCTTACCCTCAACCCTCGCGCGCGTCGCGATGATCTTATCGCGAGTCTCCCGCGCAATCCAGTGATCGTCCGAACTCCAGTAGAAATGAAGCTGCGTGTGAGTGGCAGACTGCGATGAAGGTTGGACGGCGGATTTTGCTAGGGTCGTGCTCGATGTGGCATCGTTGGTTGTCGGCGATGGAGCGCCCCAGAATTCGTCAGACCAGCGATCGTGCGTGAGTTGGGAGAGTTCGTCTTTGGCCATGTGCAGGGCTTGTTGGACGCCGTATTTGCTTTTGAGGAAGCTGGCGGTGATTTTGGCGCCTTCGTCGGGCATGCGGGTGATCAGGTGGACGAGCCAGGTGACTAATGAAATGGGCATGACGAGGAAGAGGATCTTGGCGATTAGGTGGACGATGAGAGCGAATGCCGGGATCTTTGTCAATGGCTTTGTCGAGGCTGAGATTCAGTCATCATTCACTTCAGTGTCACAAAAGATCTCGTACTTACACCAACTTGGCGACCGGTAGGACTAATGTCTAGCTCAAAGATGGTAGGGAACAGACAAATGCCTGCAGAGACCTTCATGCGCGTCTCTCGCTCCTTTGCCGTTTCTTGCCATTTCGCCACGGCTTGCAAAGTCATGTAAGCTCCGATCGAGTGACCCATGACCACGACGGGCAAGTCACCCTGTATGTCATTCTCAAGACGCACTCGCGCAGCCACAGCTTCTAGACGACTGTATACATCTTCCACTTGCGCATCCAGTGAGAGAGGAAGACTCTCGGTTGAGCTCGGGATGTTTCTTGAGCCGGAAATGTCGAACCCAGCTAAGCTTGCTCCGTGAATGAAATATTGGGTCTGCTGTTGAGATGGATCAGAGCTAAGACGCTTCTTGAGCTGTGAGAGAAATCCGCGGTAGTATTCAACCAGACCGGGGTTGCCTGGGATGAAAAAGATCAAGACGCTTTTGCTAGGAATGCCGGATGCTGGAAGGAGTGTAGTGAAGTCGATTTCGTCCGCGCAGGCCATGTTGCATGCATAAGCAAATGCCTTGGGTTGTGTACAGTAATACTGAGTGCAAGAACAAGGAAAAGGCTAATCAATGGAAAAATGCAAACAGATGATGTATTGGATGGAAACAGAGACGAAACCGAAAGTTAACTAGATGCTTGCCTGTATAGACTTGAGCTGTAGACGAGACTATCTTGAAGCCATTGAAAGATCACATAACTCCAGATTGTCACACCCGCTCGATAGAGAATGACCACTCGTGAAACACATTCTGATATACTTCATACACAAGAAGTCAACATTTAAAGTGATGACACTCCCAGAGGCTGTCAGGTCCTACCTCACTTTCAAGTCCGAGAAAGGCAGGTGTTGCGAAAAGTCTACCAGCACATTCCTGCTGGCGGGCGGGTCACGGCCCAAGCAACGGCGACGTAAGCGTAAGCGAACCTCCAACGCGGAGACTCGTCGGTCGCTGGCGCCTCCTGCCCCTGCCCCAACTTCACGTCGCATGACCACCACGCCTTGCGCGAGCAAAACCATCAATCCGCATCCCCAACAGCCCTCAAAGCATCGCCAGACCCGACAAAACTTGCAATCTGCCGAATTGCGAGTATTTTGACACCCATATTGTCCGGTATACGCGCCCCGACGCCCGCCGTCTCTGACCGCCTTTTTTTCCGCGACCGCGCGCCGCAGCAGCCCAGCAGATTCTGCGTCGGCTTCGGCGAAACGCGGAGGAGACTTGCCCCTGCTTGGACTGGTCACGTGCCCCATGCGACTTTGCCCGACGCCCTGCCAACCTCACTTCACATACCTTAGCTTAGCGCCCCGCTCATGTCCAGCACGCGAGCCAGTAATGCCCGCCATGTCCGCCAGCGCAAGTTGAACACAAAGCAGCCGCTGCGCATCATTAAGGAGGATGAGATCGAGGAGTTGCCCGAAGATGAGGCGCAGCGGAATATTCCCCAGTTCGAGACTGGTGTTGAGAAGGCCGAAGAGATTGTACGTTACCACTTGACTTGGACTTACCTTGGACTGTGTCTCATATACTGACTCTCTGCTTCTCTCACAGGAATTCCATCTTCAACAAGTAATACATAGTGCCAGCACGGCTGCACTGGGCGAGAAAACCCAGCAAAGCTTCATTCCAACACCCGATGCCGTCAAGGCAAAAGGCGTCGAATATGACAAGCTTTATCCAAAGGTGTTCTCATCGCCGGCGACGTACATTCGATTCAGCTCGACTGTTGAAGAGAGCGTCGGTGTGCCGTACTGCATGGATGACCAAGATGTCGCGATCCTCGCCAAGCTGAACGAAGGCAAAGATGTCAGTGGCAACAGTCGAAAAGACAAGCTCAGCAACTGCTCCGAAGACACCTTTGAAGAAGTCATGAGTTTCTTCGAAGAGACCTGTCAGCGGCTCCAACCTTTTGCGGATATTGACAAATCGCCCGTGCCGTCGTTCGAGGAGATGGAGCGTAACATTGACGAGAATTTATCCTTGGAGGCCCAGAAATGGCTCAAGCTCATCTACTCTCATTGGATGTTGCGAAAGGACAGCAAGGCCATCATGCCGTCCATCAAGCTCCGCTTGCTTGACAACACCTCCGATGCTGACGACGCCGACCCTTACGTGTGTTTCCGCAGGCGTGAGGTGAGACAGACTCGCAAGACCCGTGGTAGAGATGCCCAGATTGTCGAGAAACTCAAGAAGCTCCGTCTTGAACTCGAAACGTCTAGACAGCTTGTCCAAATGGTCAACCAGAGGGAGCAGCTCAACAAGCAAAACTTGGAAACGAGCAGGAAAGTCTTCGAGCAGCGTGCAAGTCTCAAGAAAGTCAAGCAAGAAAGAGGCATCATTGGCGAGAAGGGCGAGGACGAAGAGCTGCTCGTCAACCAGAGGGTATGCTTACCTTTCCTCACCACCATTGAAGATCTCATCACTGACAACTCGCAGCCTGCCCCCAAACCCAAAGCCCGCCAGAGCAATGCCGAAGCGCGCGCACCCACAATCAAAATCCCCGGCCAGCAGCGTGCCAGTGTCGACCGACAAGCGACCGAAAACGAACTGCCGTCTTTGGAAGACCAGCTCAAAGAGACCTTCGAATTGTTGGAGAAGACGGTCGACACGAAAAAGCAGCAGCACCTCAACTGGAACAAGGGCTGGGAAGACAAGACCTGGCTTCCCATCACCCCTCCCGCAGAGCCGGCAGAAGAGCGACCCAAATGGGGCTTCCTGCCGTCTCCTCAAGGTGCCTCGTACCCGACGCCGCCACCTACGCTGCCCTCGGAAGGCTCGCAAAAGGATGGCGACACGGAAATGCCAGATGCTTCCGCTCCACCATCGCCACCACAAGAACAACCCGTCAGAGCAGGCGCCTCCCCAGAACCAGAATTTATCATTCGATCCATGCCTGGTGCGTGGCCGAGAGAAGCATCGCCTTTCAATCCGCCGATAAAACGCGATCCTGCGCCAGCTTGCCGACTGCGAAGAGGCCGTGGTGGAATCATGCACCTGGAAGCCAGGAAGCAACGGCAACCTGACCTCTGCCGGACGGTCGTGACGGATTCGGACGATAGCGACGAGGAAATGGACGACTGGTTCGCCGTTTCCGATGCGAAGATTTTCGATTACCGGACTGCTCTCAACAGTAGCGTGCGAAGGCCAGATACCGGTAACCATCGACCGTCGCTCTCCGGTGGAAGTGGTGGTGGTGGTGCGAGCCAGAGCCAAGCAACTCCCGTGCAGCCGCAACTGCAGCGTGTCGCGTCTTCCGGCAATGCTGGGTGATCAGCCAGTTTACTTCCCTCCTGAGAGAACCAGTCGCGCGCCAGAGATCCGGGAATATTTTTTTTGTGTGAAAGGGCCCTTGTTGTAGGATAGCCGCGCAGCAGACGCTTAGATATAATGATGATACCCCCTCTTTTCTTTGCAACCATGTTCCCCTCACTCGACTCACCATTCTTCCTCTTTCATTTCATCTTTTCTTTCTTTCTTTCTTTTCAACTCCTCGCCTTCTTCGCCAACACCTCCCTCGCCTCGCCCTCGAAATCAAGCGCGTCCGCTCCCCTCTTCCGACTGCCACTCGCAAGCTTCGACTGCACATCCGCCGCGACTTCGGCGAGAATCTCCCGCTCGCCGATCACGACTTGCAGCGCCATCGCTCTTCGGCGCGAGTTGTTCTTCCCATCGATCAGCTGTGCGCGCAGCGCGTCGGTTCCTTCGGGCCCGTACTCCGCCCGACGGCGTAGGAGGATCGTATATAGCAGGCCGAGCGAGGTGGGCGTCAGCTCCGCTTTGGGCAGCTTGTCTTTCTTCTGCATTTTCTCGAAGTCCGCTGCAGGGGTTGTCAGGGCGTTGAGAAGCACGTTCAATTCCTCCGGCAGAGCGCCGTCTTCACTGCCCGGGCGTGCGATGTCGTATCCGGAGTCTAGAACGGCTTGCTCGTCTAGGTAGGCGAGGCGGTTGGCCAGGTCGTCGTCGCTCAGGCGCTGGTGTTCTTGGGCGGTTTGCGTGATGATATCCTCGCCCAGCTCGACGACGTCGTACTTGGCGTATTCCTCCGTCACGTAGCCGTAGCGGCGCAGCAGGTCGGCGCGCGGAAGCAGGCCGTAGTCGTTGTAGATCTGCTCGCCGGCCGCGATGGGTTTGACGCTGCGCATCACCACGGCGTCTTCTTCGTGGAAGAGCTTGGCGTTGTTCAGGTCGGCGTTGGCGTTCAGCATGTCGGCTAGGGGAACCATGCCTTTGGGCATGACGGGCCCGCCGGCGCCTTCGTCGTCGGAGTCTTCCTCCCAGCCGTCTTGCGAGCTATTGGAGGCCGCGGAGGAGGATTCCAGGTCGAAAGCGTAGGCCATAATGGTCGATCCCATGCGGTGGCAGAGGGCGAGGAGTTGGTCGTTGCTGAGACTCTGAGCGTTGAACGCCGCGACGTTCGCGTATACCAGGGGGAGGATCTGCTCTTGGAAGGTCTCGTCGGCGCTCGCTCTGCCGATCTTGTCGACCACGGCGCTGCCTTGAAGTTGCTTGAGTTCGGCTTCGTCCCAGAACATGAGGGTGTCGAAGTCGGAGGGGAGAATGTCGAAGTAGGCTGACCATGGGGAGTTGGAGGCTTGTTGGAATTCGTACAGCATGGTCACTATGAGTGAGAGCCATGGGTCGGCGATCGAGGAGGAGATTTCTTGGGGGATCGAAGAAGTTTCGGTCGTGAGGATGGTTTTGCGTGGGATGGTGAAGAGGGTTTCGTCTTCGGCGATGTTTTCTTTGGCGACTGGGAGAGGGAGTCAGTGAGTCTTCTTTGGTCGTTTGAGTTCTAGGTATGTAATCTCTCGTACCAACTCCTCGGCCGGCATCTTGGTTCCTCATATCGACCAGGTCGATCTTGTCCGAGACGGTCGTTCCATTCGCCTGGAGCCAGTTGACGAAAGCGAGAGTCGCATTTGTGTAGTTCCCGTCGTCCATGGTAGGCTGTATAATACGACAAAGGTCGTATGTGAGGGCAGTGAATATATCGTGCGAGTGTGTGAGCAGAGAAAGAGGCGAGCGCAGTAGTTTAGCCACTGGTGTCAGAAAGTGGAGCACACAGACAGAGCACAGAGAGGGCGTCAAGGGTCCCGCCGTAAGCTGCAGGGCAACCGGAAGTTTACTACTACATCAATCAATTGGCTTGGTGCTTCTAATAATTTGCTTGATCAATCGCCTAATTCTCTCATTTTTCTCCAATGCTATTTTGTGCGCGCTCTGCAAGGCGCGCATTGCAACAATCTCACACTGCACTCACGCAAAAACATGCCTTGAGCACAACGACATCACCACCGCCAAAGACCATCTTCTCCGGCATCCAGCCAACCGGCGTGCCGCATCTGGGCAACTACCTAGGAGCTCTTCTCCAATGGGTCAAACTACAAGATGAATCCTCGCCCGACACCACCCTGATCTACTCCCTCGTCGACCTCCACGCCATCACAATACGACAAGACCCCAAGCAGCTGCGCAAATGGAAGAGAGAATCGCTGGCCATGATGCTCGCCATCGGCCTCGACCCAAAGCGCAGCATCATCTTCCACCAGAGCGACGTGGCCGCCCACGCCGAGTTGATGTGGATCCTCAGCTGCCAGGCGAGCACTGGCTACTTGAGCCGCATGACGCAGTGGAAGGACAAGACGTCGAACGAGAAGGATGGAAATGAACGCTTGAAGCTCGGCTTGTTCTCCTACCCTGTGCTTCAGGCTGCGGATATTCTGGTACACAAGTCAACGCATGTGCCTGTAGGACACGATCAGGCGCAACACTTGGAGTTTGCGAGGGAAGTCGCGAATGGCTTCAACCACGTCTTCGGGCAGGGGAGGGAAATCCTTACCGCGCCGGAGACGCTCATCAGCCCTGCGAGGAGGGTCATGTCGCTCACCGAACCCACGTCGAAGATGTCCAAGAGCGCCAAAAACCATAAGAGCCGCATCTTGCTCACGGACGACGAAGAAACGGTCAAAGCCAAGATCAAGAGCGCCTTAACTGACGCAAATAAAGATGGCATCTCCTACGACCCTGACACCAGGCCTGGCGTTAGCAATCTGATCGATTTGCTCTACCACTGTAGTGCGGAAGAGGGCTATCAGAGTCAAGAGGCGCTTGCACAGGATCTGAAAGATATCACTTTGCGCTCTCTGAAGAAGCAGGTCATTGCGGCCGTTGAGGCGCAGGTGAAGCCGATTCGTGAGAGATACGCGGAGATCATTAACGACAGTGCAACTATGGAGGCCGCCGCTGTCGAGGGAGCCGAGAAGGCTAACAAGAGTGCGAATGCTACTCTGGCGAAAGTCAAACGAGTTGTCGGTCTGGCGTGAACGTGGCTTGATATTGGCCGACAGATTCCTCGCCACTTTCAAGAAGAGCCTCATAAGGGCATTGGGAACGTGACACTTTGCACTTAGCAATGGCATACACCCAAAGATCGCTGCACGTCCAATAATCTTCCTTTGTGGGATATCAAGACCTCAACAGGAGACTCAGATCGGCAATTGCGACTTCGAACGTCCACAGTTAGCTGACTAAAAAGCTCTCTCAGCGCTCCCCTTCGACGCTATTCGAGAATGCTGGTGGCCATTCTCATGCTCATATGATTCCAGCGACTTCGCGAAAGACAAGCAATCCTCCGGCCACGGCGTATGAGACCACATCGACGCAGTGCTCATAGCAACAAAGCGACCGTTCTTCAGCATTTCTGGGAACTTGATGAACACTTCAAGCCTCTTCTCAGCTTCTCCCGCTGCCTTGAGCGATCCGTCTTCTTTTCGCCAAAGACGAAGACCCCTGACTAGTCCCGATGCACAGTAATCTCGAACCTCCACGCATCTTCGCTGGCGCCGAGTTCTGCCGCTGTTAGGCAATCAGCCGGCCTGGATCCCGATTTCCCAACCATGCGGGTAGATGTACTCGAGAAACTCATTTGTAGACCTAAGGCACTACAATGCACATCGATGACGAACTCGGAGTTTCCAGAGGTCTGCCTCGATCACGCCGGCGCTTGGATGTGCCTCTTCGAAACCCATCGCCCTCGTGCCCCCCACCACGGTCGGTGGGCGTGTCTTCACAGACATGTCGTCGCGATCGAATACGTAACTAATATTGTATAAATAAATAAGAAGTTTAAGATATCGTTTACATAGGACGAAAACAATTCTCACCAGCTGCAATTCCCATCCTCCGCCACTGCAAGCAAGTCTATCCTACAAACACAAAACCAACCGCAGAAGCTTCACCCTTCCCCTTGATCTTTACAGTCATCCCCATCCCCCACTTCACGCAACAGTAACACCCCTCACAAACCCTCTCCCTCTCCTTCACCTCCCCCATCTCCATCTCCATCAGCACAATCCAGTCTCGGCCGCAGCGCAGGAAGAGTCTCCCTCTCCCTCCTTCCCCCCTCGGCTTCTTACAATTCGCCCCCCTCCTGTCCACTTTCCGCGGCGTCGCTTCCGTCGGTCTTAGATAAGGCGAATTCAACAAAGCGAAAAAGGACGTGTTGTGCGGCGTCGAAGCTTTTGTTTTCTCCAAGGTCTCCGAGATGGTCCGCTCGGATTTGGAGAAGAGGTGCGCGATTTCGCGGTAAGGGTGCCCGAAGGTGGCGAGCGTTACGATGGAGACTTTTTCGGCGGGCGTGAGGTGTTTGGTGGTGTTTGGTGGGCATTGTTCTCTCTCTCTTTTT